>CM064519.1:12519302-12690100 GCA_032716605.1 Paralithodes platypus | reverse complement strand
TTCTCTCTCTCTCTCTCTCTCTCTCTCTCTCTCTCTCTCTCTCTCTCTCTCTCTCTCTCTTTTGGTGAGTGTGTGTGTGTGTGCTTACTCTAGTTGTACTTACTCTAGTTGTATTGCGGGAGTGAGCATGCTCGTTATTTCCCGCCTCCTATATGTGTAGGTGTTATATGTATCGTTGGAATGGCTGTGGATGTGTGTGTAGTCTGTATTTTAGCCAATTGGCGACATCGGAAACGAAGGCTTAGGGTGGATCTGTATGGTACCATTCTCACTATAGACGGTACCGTCTCGCCCGAAGGCTTAGGTAGCCATCAGCTTAGGTAGCCATCAGCTTAGGTAGCCATCAGCTTAGGTGAACCATATGATACCCATCTCGCCTTGTACCATTTTTGCCAACCCCAGATGGGACGTCACAACGTCGTCCACTTATTCCAGGTACCTATTTACAGCTGGGTGAACTGAGGCTAACACATGAAAGGAGACAAGCCCAATTTGTCTCCGCCCGGCCGGGGATTGAACCCCCGACCCCTCGTGTGTGAGACGAGAGCTGTGTGTGTGTGTGTGTGTGTGTGTGTGTGTGTGTGTGTGTGTGTGTGTGTGTGTGTGTGTGTGTGTGTGTGTGTGTGTGTGTGTGTGTGTGTGTGTGTGTGTGTGTGTGACGTCAGAGTGAGGGTACCCTGGTGGTGGCGGCGCCATACTGACTACGCCACCAGACACTGCTACACACACATATACATACACACGGAATCACAAACACACACACATACACACAGAATCACACACACACACATGACAAAAAATGCCCTTTATGAACACAGAATGTCCAGCTCTTTTTAGAAAAACAGGAATGTAGTTCTTTTTTGTTTCGTGTTTATAGAAAACAGTGCCTTATCCACGGGTTTGTCATAATATTATGTGATTCCTTAGTACTGTTTGTACTGTACCCTGGCTACGAAACTCCGTAGACTTTGGTATAATTGATCACGTTATACTGTAGTTTAGTTCGTACACACACACACACACACACACACACACACACACACACACACACACACACACACACACACACACACACACACATACACATTTGGAATAAATACAGTACCACAGTACTAATCCTGCCACGGACATTAGTTCCAGGGCAGTAGTTCCCTTTCCAATGTTCCCTTACCCACTCTAAACCACTGTTTGGACACTTGATCCTCAGTGTTTTGGAGGACAAGCAGCCTAGAAGGGTCACTAGACCTGTTGTTGCTTGATTTCTTTTGTACTCCTTTGTACCGGTCGTCTATACTGTATATGTGCCTATCACAGTACTGTTGCACTACAATAAACTTTAAGTATTATATTCATTATTATTATTTTTTTAAGGAGACATCCACTCTTACGACTCTTCTAACTTCATTTATGATATAATATATTGAGTAATTCACCATTTTCACGAGCCCCTGATAAAGAATATGTTTAATACCGCCATTTAAGTATTCAACTCCTTTAAGTGGCGGAACTAAGATATTACTTGGTAATGACCAAGTTTAAAAAAATATATAAGTAACACAATACCACTGGGCGCTCTTGACTGTATACATGTCCTTATAATATAACTTGCCTGATTAACTTATCATGATGCATTTTTACCTTTGATTCTAGCTAAAATTAGACTAATGTTACTAAAAGGGTTTATTGAAATCGTATTTACTCATTTGAGTCGTATAAGTAGATTACAAACTAAAGAAAATCGTCTAATGGTAACCAACATATATTGGAGGTGTGGTGGAGTGGTCATGCCACTGGATTGGTAATCCAATGGACCCGGGTTCAAATCCCGATATGTCAATGGGAAGATATTATTGGGATTGAATTTGTGCTGTACCTAGTATCAGTGCATTACCACAAAGCCCACCGAAATGCCAAAAAAATACCCTCATTGTTCCCTGATTAAATAACACTGTATGAATATTCCCATATTCAAAATATGTTACAGGGGGACAATGCCTAGTGAGTTCACTGCTCAATAGGTGGCGTTCTGAGAGTGAGGGTCTGAGTCTGGAGGGTGAGACGGTGAAGCACTTGAGCGAAGCAACCAGCCGCTTCAGAGATGGAGCTGCTTTGAGCCATGATGGATGCTTCACATGTCTCACTCCCCAGGCTGGAACAAGACCTCACGGGCTTCACCGTGTTGAGCGGTGGAATGTACAGGCTCTCAGCCTATGCCCGAGAGGGAGTAGTTGGAATATAGAAAAAAAAAAAAAAAAAAAAAAAAAATATGATGAAAACTACGTAATGGTGGTGAAGGGGTTAACAACAAATTAAACTGAACTGAAGACAAATTATGTGTATTTACAGTCGAGGATATCAACACTTGAAAACTTCCTAATGAAAATAAAATAAACGGTGAGCATTAACTAGTAATCCTTTGTAATTTGATGAATGTGGCTTGGTCAGTTACTCAAAATAGTTCGCATGTGTGTCGTAATTGACCACTTGCGAGTTTAAGGCCTCAATGAAGATGGAGCCGTAAACATCGATGTTAAGCAGAAATGCAATAATATTGTAGGCTTTTGATGGATAAAAACTTTGTTAAATTTGATTTTATGGGTCTTTCAAATGTACCACGATCGAATTTTAGCTGTTAATTTGGTTAATTATCGATGTCTAAACTTTCTAAAGCTCCAACTTCTTTATAGTTTGAAACTTGTAAGTGGTAAAAATCACACATAAATATTCAGATATTCCTGGCCACGACTGTACACTATATGGTAAATGAATGGTTGTTGGTGTTCCGTGTTCGGTGACGTCATACTTGTAGGTATAGTGCCAAGTGTTGGCTCCCGGCCCAACAGACTGTCCCACACAGTAGGAGGCCAGCCAACTCATGTCACACTATTTATCTATCTATCTATCTATATGCTCAGGCCCAATCCACCTTTTTCCTATTTTTATTTTTTATTTTATTCTATTTTATTCTATTTTATTATTTGTTTTATTTTTTCTTGGGGGTGGCCGACTGAAGACAGAGCAAGAACAGGGAAAACACAAAAACAACATAAAACAACGAACAAACACAAGATAAAAACACAAATTCACACACATCTAGGTCACCCTCACAACCAATAATTACAATCTTACCTGCACTGCTCTATATGGAGACAGGTTTGATTTGATGTCATTATTTATTGTGGTTCGGTTAATTGGAACATGATTCCAATGTTATTGGTGCAATATTTTATACATACTGTAGAGGCTTTGCCTGTAATATGTAAACAAAATAAATATAAATGTGCATATATATATCTACCGTCTCTCTCTCTCTCTCTCTCTCTCTCTCTCTCTCTCTCTCTCTCTCTCTCTCTCTCTCTCTCTCTCTCTCTCTCTATATATATATATATATATATATATATATATATAGATATTATATATATATATATATATATATATATATATATATATATATCTATATATATATATATATATATATATATATATATATATATATATATACCGGTATATATATTAAGTTTTGCTAATAGGTAAAGGTTATTGAAGTAACACATACCGGTATGTATTAATAATAGCTGATAATTTAGTCATCCCTTCCCTATTAACAAATATATCTTCTTTCTTACAGATGAACAGGAGCGAGTGCAGAAGAAGACCTTCATGAACTGGATCAACGCTCACCTAACTCGGGTCAGTCCTTGTTTTATCTGTTCTATCCAACTATATAGACGTGGTTATAATTATTTAAACACCCAATATGATAATCAAAAAATTCCTTAGCATTAACTAGCGAATCCCAATAATTAAACTTTGTAGCTTAAGCTTACAAAGAGAATATGTGAGTCAGATACAAGGGAAGATAGAAAGGCAGGAAGACCCCCATTGAGATGGAGAAACTGTGTAAGACAAGCTTTGGATGATAGAGGAATTATTATAGATCAGGCAAGGGAAGTGGTAATAAACAGAAATGAATAGAGAATGTTTAATGGAATAGATGAGGGAACACGTGGTTATGCAGGGGGTCGGGCGCAAGTTGGACTAGATAATAGTCCATCAGGCACCTGGCCCGGGGAGACGATTTATATGAAGGGTGCGCCTGGAAGTGTGGTGGGCGGGCTTGTGGCTTTGGCTCCGCTGCATGTCTGCCTACTGAGATCGGAACCTCTCCGGGTGGTCGGGGGCCGGGGGAGTGCTGGATGGACCTTGGTGACCCTAGTCTCTGGGTCTTCTCCTGGATGACCTAGATGTGTGTGAATTTGTATTTTGTTTTTGTGTGTTCATTGTTTTCTGTTGTGTTTTGTGTTGTCCCTATTCTTGCTTTGTCTTGAGTCCCCCCCCCCCCCAAAAAAAAGGGAAAAGTGGGGATTGGGCCTGAGTATATAGATAGATAGATAGCTTAAGCACTTCATCAAAACAGTTCACCAGAGTATCAAGTAATGGCTTCTCTCAAAATTGTCCTGAAATTCTTCGCCGACAACCTTGGTGAAAAACTATAATATGAAGTTGAAGTACGTGATGTAAACAGTTTATAGTTATCTCATAGTCACTCTTAGCTGTTCCTATTTGTTTTATCTCGTAAAATTGGTTTATATATATATATATATATATATATATATATATATATATATATATATATATATATATATTCTGCGTTTATTTCTGGAATATATATGCATTCTTATGTAGTTTATCTCAAGAACTTTTGGATCCGGGCGCTTATATAGTCGTTGCTGGGAATGCCTACACATTTTTGGATGAACACATTATATTGAAACATTTATTGAATACTAAGATCATACACACAGTATCACAATTCATTGCTCACCGTCTCGTTCTTTGTCACAAGGAGGAGTGTTTGCATTCATGTATTATTGGAAAAACAAATGTTTGGGGAAATAACCGTTTCAATACGGTGTCGTCAATTTTAATTGAATTCTGGCTATCCGCAGTTAAATTCAGATAATCCAAGTACAGTAACTCTTTTACCTCTTAAGGGGAGGTTTTTAGCTTGGTCCCTAGATATCCTTCAAACTTAAGATTACACCCCCTTGAGCCCCTTTCAAGATAAATTTGTACATTTTCGGTAGAAAAATGTCCCGGCTGAAAGCCGGTTCCTCTTAAATTACAGGTTCGCTATCGCTTGCCAGGATAAAATCGACACCTAAATGGCACGAAAGGTCTTAAAATTTATAGAAATGGGTTGAAAGTTCTTAAAATCGTCAAAATAAGGGGGCGTACGACTTAAAATTAGAAAAAGGATGGGGCTAAACATGAGGGAGAAAGGAGTCAAGAAAAAAATCCCTCAAGTGGAAATCTCCCCTTAAGTTATCCAACCCTGAATTACGGCAAATTGTTTATAGATAATAATAAAAATAATAATAATAATAATAATAATAATAATAATAATAATAATATTAATCTGTCATCGTACTGAAAGTGTTGACTATTCCTATAATTACATAAGTTATACTCTGTTCCAAATAAGAAGGCCAACACTCTTAAACTGTAACCTCTGTATCTTACAAACGACTAGAGTAATCGAACAAATAATTCTACCAATTTGGGAAAGTTCAGCCAGGCAATAGGGATGTCAATTTATACCCCGTTTTCTCTGGCTCTTTTTTTAATTACAGAGGTTAGTGTTCACGTTTAAGGGGAAGCAGACCGTTTTTCTGGACCCCCTTCTCCCTAATGTTTAGCCCCACTAGTTTTGAGATTATATGACGTTCGGCCCATTTGTTTGACGATTTTAACACCTTTCGTTTAACACATTTCGTTGTCAATTTTAAGACCTTTCGTGCCATTTAGGTGTCGATTATTTCCTAGCGAGCGATAGCGAGCCTGCAATTTTAAGAGAAACTGGCCTTTGGCCGGGACATTTTTCTACCGAAAAATTTACAAATTTATCTTGAAGGGGGGTCTACGGGGTGTTTTTCTAAGTTTGATGGAGATCTAGGGAGGAAACTAAAAAAATATATGAATAAATGAATTAATAGACCAAACAAACGGTCTGCCTCCCCTTAAGGCCCACCAATTGGGAACAGGGTATAACATATCTAATCTATCTAACTCAATGGTATCCAATGAATATATTTTGTGTACAGTACATGTGCTTAGAAACTATACTCTATTTTGTTCTAGCTGAGGGTAAATTGAATCCCTTAGTAGCTGATTTACGATACTTAGTGTAAATATATGAAACTACTATAACTGTGTGTCGTATTAATGCCAAGTTTTCATTATTAACATCATATGTCGCTATAAAATCCACCTTATAGCTGAGTAACAAACATAGAAACATGACAATTTACCCTCAGCTGGACAAAAATAGACTGTAGATGTGTCCTTTTAATCCTGTGATAATGTTCCTGTGCCATAGTCTGTTGCCGTTATATCTCTACTCATCTTTCTTGCAAAATATCTGGTGAACCTTATACAGTACAAACGGGAAATATTTTATACTAAAGAACTATTTGAAAACTCAGATTCGTGCATTAAAATTGTATTATAAAATGTTATTATATTTTCTGTACAATGACGTTTTGTTTTCCTTTAATGCTATCACTAGACGATTGTTTCATAGTTGAGAAAGGGGTTAGTCATAGAGATAATGAAGATACCTTGTACTATAGCCTTTTAATTCCTAATTGTTGTTCCTACATACACTAATTTAATTGGTTGTGTAGTATCGTGAATGTAGTTAAATTAACGTCATCTTATTGAAGGGCTTTACCCATTTGTTTTCAGAGTTCATTACTAAGCTGAATAAAAACGGTCTAATGATAGCCAGAAAAAATATCAAAATTGGCGTCATTATACTAGAAATAGTTAATGGGGCTGAATAGTGACACTTCACTCGGCTATGGCACTTGGAAGTGCCATAAAAGTAAACAAAGCTGACACATGGAAAATTGTACAGTCAACATCAATAGTTCGCCGAAAAACTGTGTGATGAGAGAGAGAGAGAGAGAGAGAGAGAGAGAGTGAGAGAGTGAGAGAGAGAGAGAGAGAGTGAGAGAGAGAGAGAGAGAGAGTGAGTGAGAGTGAGTGAGTGATTAGCTCGACATTTCTAAAACATGAAACACAAAGTACTAGTCACAGGCTTATAGAAAAGAAAAAAAACATGAATAGGCCTACTGTCAAGCAGAAGTTATAGTAACATAAAATGACAGTGTTTTAGTAAGATTTTCACGGGCCACTGGAAAAACAGAGACTATCGAGGAAAAATATTAGTAACTCAAAATTGCTATTTTTTCCATTAAGTTTTTCGAAGAACCTATGAGTTTGACTATACCAAGACCTTTGCTATTGATAGTGATGAAAGCAATTGACCACTGGCGAGTTTTGTTCTATAAGGAAGTTGGAGCTGTATACATCGATATTAAGCAGAATTTCAAGATACAATACGGCTGTAGTACATTTAAAAATACGTGAAACCTAATTCAATACAGTTTTTATCCATCAGAAACCTACATTATTTTTGCATTTCTGTTTAATAGCGATGGTTACCACTCCAACTTCCTTATAGCCCGAAATTGGCAAGTGGTCAATTAACCCTTAGATTCAGAAGATCCGATGACGCATTTTATTTTGTGTTATGGCTATTATTAGACGATTTTATTCGGATTAGGAAGGGTATATGGATTTTAGAGGGTTGATCGAGATAGTCTTTACCCTTTTGATGCCCACAGCTCCTTCCTAAGCTGAATAAAATCGTCTAATGATAGCCAGGATAAACTCTCATAATGCGTCACTGATTTCAAAGGGTTAACGTGTACGTATCGATT
Source organism: Paralithodes platypus (assembly GCA_032716605.1). Taxonomy (NCBI): domain Eukaryota; kingdom Metazoa; phylum Arthropoda; class Malacostraca; order Decapoda; family Lithodidae; genus Paralithodes; species Paralithodes platypus. Next base: position 12,682,313 of record CM064519.1, on the reverse strand, counting down.
ATCATTAACCCGCAACGCCATAACTTTAATTATTCTTTTATCCTCCTATGACCAGCTTATCTTATCTTGATCATGACTCCTTCATAATAGTCTCTCTCTCTCTCTCTCTCTCTCTCTCTCTCTCTCTCTCTCTCTCTCTCTCTCTCTCTCTCTCTCTCTCTCTCTCTCTCTCTCTCTCTCTCTCTCTCTCTCTCTCAGCAGCTTTCTTTATTCTTGATATTTTAAGCTACCGAGATCTTCCTTATCTTATTATTCTTAATTCTCCTTATTTCCATTATTCCTAATTTTCTATAGTCTATGATTCCTCATTCCTTTTGCATTCCTTTTCCTTTTTCCACTGTCACACATCCTTTTGTCAGAAAGCTACACATTTAATTATGTATCTATCTGCCTGTATGTATGACTCATAAAAACTATATTTCTATTTAGCCATTCATCTATATTTATCTAACTATCTATCTATATATATCTACCTATCTATGAGTAAGTCTATCTATGTGCTTATATAATATATATTTTTTGGTATTAACTTCACCACATTTAAATCCATATTTAATCCATAATCCTATAATTATGTCCATCGCTCATTCTACACAGTATATCCCTCCACCCACCCTCTCTAACCCTACATCCACCCCCTCTCTAACCCTCCACCCACCCTATCTCTGCCCTCAGCACTTATTTCTTATTTCTATCTGCCCTCAGCACTTATCTATCTCTGCCCTCAGCACTTATCTCTCACTGCCTTCGGCACTTATCTCTTATATCTCTCTCCCTCAGCACGTTCCACCGCTGAAGTTAGGTGAGCTGATCGAGGACCTGAAGGACGGCACCGCTCTCCTAGCTCTGCTGGAGGTACTGTCGGGAGAGAAGCTACCCATAGAGAAGGGGAGGGTACTCCGCCGCCCCCACTTCCTCAGCAACGCCAACACAGCATTACAGTTCCTACAGAGCAAGAGGGTAGGTTAATGTTCAACTCTTTCACATATATTTTTTAACTCATGGGAAGGTAATTTTGTTTATTTTATTATATGTTGTCTATGTGGATGAGGGAGACGAAAGGCAAAACTGCCTGTGACGAAAGCCTCCCCCAGAGTTGAAAGAGTGACAGGGCCAAAATCAAGGAATGTTCGAGCCAAAATGCTTGGACACACATAGTTTCAAGCAATTTAAGTCATAGGATGAGGGAAATATGGATTCAGGGATAGAGTTCCAGAGTTCCGCTGTTGAATAGAAGTAAGATTGGGAGTATCGTTTCACTTATGGGTTGTAGAGGTGGGATTGTGTTGCAAGACGGGTACTACGTACCCTACGTAGAGGAGGTGGTATACACTGAGAGAGCTCTGAGGAACACTGATTATTATAATAGCGATAGAATAGTGAGAGAGATGCAACATTGCGGTGAAGAGATAGAGATTGCAGAGAATCGGTGAGTGGACAGGAGTTGGTTACTGGTAGGTTGGTTGATGATGTGTTTATTTTATGCCTATACCATATGAAACAAAAGACTGAGGATACATGAACTACCAGTGGGGCTTGAACTCGGACTTTAATATGAGAATGGGATGTTACCTCTGCTCCACTATGGTTTTAATTATCTCAGCTCAGTGTATTTACTGGTAGGATAAGAAATTACTTGACACCATAATGTATTAATTCACGAAATATCAACTACTGATACCATAATAGGAATACAGTATACTCAAATGTTCCCTGTATCCCTCTTGAAAACTAGGTACAGATTAAGTTCCAGTAAAGCTATAGTTGCTAGGTTCTGACTTATTGTTAAGCCTTGGTTGTGTTGTAGGAAGTTATTTAAATGTCTAGGATTCAAACCCTACCGGTAGGTGATGAATTTCTGATATGATACTGTTTTCATTCATGGAAGTATACATAATTTATGTTTTAACTCTGTGAATGGAGGAAGTTTGTTAGAGAGAGTACATGAAGGTCCCTGGATCCTTTTAAATGACAAACCTGGAAGGTCTTTATCCCAGATGTTGATGTGAAGAGACCTTGTCCGGAAGTATAACATCTGAGGTGAAGCCATTAATTTCGGGGACTGATAAGTGTTTATTGCTTCTGAATGCTTGTGTGGTTGCTTTTTGTGGGCAAACTGTTATACGTGTTCTTCTCCTGTCACTTATTTGTTTTCCTTTCTCATGTATCTTGCTGGTTCTCCCTACCCCTTGTGGGAGTAAGGACTGGCTACTGACTGACTTATCTCTCCTCCCCCAGATCAAGCTTGTGAACATCAACCCAACTGATCTGGTAGACGGGCGGCCCTCGGTGGTGCTGGGGCTGATATGGACCATCATCCTATACTTCCAGGTAGGAGCGTCGCCCATCTTCCATCATGACTACCACTGCACTGCCTGTTCCTCCCGCAAGCTGGGGTTCAAGGCCTTCTTTGGCTCTAATAGGAAGCTCAGGATACTTGCGTGGAAGTGTGGGGCTTTGGATGAGTAGAGTCATGGAGAGTTGTGGAATGGATTGTCTGTGTGTGTATTTGGTTGTTTAGCGCTAAGCGTGACATTATGAGCTATGCACATTTTATGTATAATGTTAAAACTTTGGCCCTCATTGGTAGCTCAGGATCCTTATGTCGAAGAGTAGGGCTATGGACGATTAGATGCAAGGAAAGATTTGATTCATGTTTGTGTTTGTTGATGGTTTTCTTTAGAATGTATATTCTAAGCTAGGTGCCATTCATATATAACATAAGACATTTAAATATTGCAATAATATGCACTATAATTAGTCGTGCATATCACAAGTACGAAGTAATATTGGCACTTAGAATACTGAGCTTTCTGCTAGATATCTGCTCTTTTACAGCAGTGTGCTACTGTGCTGGCTCGTTCCAATAGTATAATATTCTGTTCATCATTGTATACAACCTAACCATATATAACATAGACCTATTATTATGCTACACCATTACATATATGGACTGAGGAATAGAAGTTTGTGTTGATACGAGTATGAGTCTGGTTTTGATGATGTCCCGTTGACCTCCCCAACTTGTCACGTCTGTCCTGCACGACACTTGGCCTCAGTGTGGCACCTGACGTCACCGAGTCGCTCCTGTACTAACTCATCATACTCTGGCTCTGTACAAAAAGAACCAATGCTAAGAAATTTTATTATTTATTATATCCTATGAAATCATTTCTAAAGATACATACTTTTAGTGGTAAAAGAGTCAGTCTGGATCTTTAGACATGGTTTCTTGGGCTATAGTTAATTGCCCTTTCTTGACATTCGCCTCTTTTGCGCCCATCCAGAATATTGCTTCAGCCTGCAAGTCTATATAGCTTTTCATATGTGTTATAATCTTTAACAAATCACGCACACACAGAATGGAGATGTCTAATATTGCATACCTTATCCTTTTCGGCAACCACTTCGTGTTATTATTTGTTCCTTGCTAGACTACGATTCCCCCTACTCATTCCTAGACTTTTGTTTTATTTTCATTTTTTGCCACAATTGTTGTTAGTTTGTCACATTGTAGAAACGGTATTATTTATTTGTTTACAGTCTAAGTTATTAAACATGCAATGAATTATGGTTACTGGGTAATTTATACCAGATATCCTGTGAAATTTGGATCTTCATTGTAAGCAAACTGCAGTTTTTATTTCAAAATTATCTAAATTTACAAACTTCTTTATTTGATGGTGTTGATCATGTAGTTATAGTTATTTGAAAGTTCCCTGTGCAAATGATCACATTTCTAATCACTGTACTGTACTTTGAAATGTATGCACATTCTCACCCTATGCTAAATGCATAGATCAAAATACCGGAGGATGTGGAATGGGATTGGTATGAGGAGGATGAGTCTGATTGGGAGGAGGAGGAGGTGGACACTATCTACTTGGTGAGTCCATATTAACAACCAAGCCACTACAGGCACGGGAGACGCGCCAGTATCCACACCGCTAGTTAGGAGCACTTTGGGAATACAAGTAAAGGGACTTTCTAAAACAAATGCACATTTATAGTATTATTGAAATGGTTAACAAAAATCATGTTACGCCCATGTTGTATTTCTGTGAAACTTCCTGTGTGATACACTTAATTGTTCTTAGAACAAAATTTTACCTTGCCACATTGATTAATTGATATGCAAATGTGACTATATCAAAAAAAAAATAAGCAAATAAATGCCTCATACAGTTCGTTTTGCAGAATTGCGGGCGGCACGGGTCAAAATTAGAAACAGTATTATTTTGTCTTTAAAAGATATACGATTATATAGAAATCCCTTTACTAAATGTATTTAAGGTTGCACTTGCACTTTGTAAATCACGTCTCCCATCAGTATAACCATGCCTGCACTCATCCATGGTTGTACCAACGAGGAATCTATCTGTACTACCAAATCAGCACACACACACTCAAATCAAATATACTTGATTAATTGATACATTCATGCTCTAATCTCTACCTATTATTCATGACTTAATGGGTAGCGCAACAGTTTCATGTGTGAGAACGTTCGTTGTCAATTTTCGGTTGAATGTTGCTAATAAAACATTGGTGCTGCAGGAGGCGGGTATTAGGGAGCTTGTTATCACTTTAACCCGTTGAGCCCATCCGAAAAGTAACTTAATGTAGCACCCAGTCCCAGGCATTATTCATATATATTCTTTTGTTTTTAATATTAAGCAAAAAAGGGTGGCCCAAGGTGGTCTCTGTGGGCTGCTAGCTTTGCCTCACATCCTAAGCTACCATGTGTACAAATTCGAGACCCATACAAGCCTTTGGGGAGGACTAAAATTATTTTAATAACACGAAACTAACGACGTTGCTGGACTGCGTTACATAAGTAGGTGTCGGCCAATGGGCGTCGCTGGGGCTGGATGGGTTGTTGTTGTTGTTGCTGTTCCCCAAGCTGCCTGGCCGAACAGCCCCAAGGCCCCGAGCAAGGCCAAGGCCATAACCGAGCGCCCCCACAGAACCCTCCCTGCCTACCACAATAAAGCCTGGGTGACCGAAGCCACTCCATGGCGGGGAGCGGAGGAGGGTGCGGAAACGGCCGGGAAACCAAAGCCCCACCCAGGGCCCTGTGCCCCTCAGCAATTATGAAGAGAAAGTTGAGGGGCAAAGGAAAAATGTGACGCTTTGGCTTCCAATCTTGGTAGATTGGGAGGTCAATCCACGGAAAAGACGCCGTCACTTGAGATCTAAGAAAGACATAAGTAAAAGGAACAGTCGGAGTAAGCTATGGGTATGGCAGAGATCGCTCAGTTCTCACTCTGATAGACCAGCCCATCACCATATGACTAGAACCCAATCCTCTCAGCATCAGCTAGGAAAGGCCCTAGAAAGCCGCCTTTGGCGGGGGGATAGCTCCCCTATTTCAACCCCTTTCGGGGTTGGGCACCCGTCCCTGATTAACATGGTTGGGTGCCTGATTACTTTGGTTAGAGATTAGACACACACCGCTACAATATTCCACAAGCACTCTTCACTTCACCACACACTAAGCCAGAATAAGCCTTTATGGTGAGGTATGCTACAAAAGGGTGACATTCTACTCTTACCTCGGAGTTATACCGGTTCAGCAGTGAATCAATAATGGCTGATGATGATGATAAGCCTATTACTAAGGGATGCAATATGTTTGCTAACCACACACTTTCATCAGTTCACGCACACACTATCGGCATCTCTCTTTTGTTGTAAACATGTCTGGACTATAATATCATGCACTAATACATCTTACTACTCTATATAGGTTTTCACCATAATGTAATACCTTTACAATACTCCACCTACAACCATTAACACAAATTGGCTGGTAAAATTATTCGCACAACTTACCTAATTGTTGGCAAGCTACACAAATGTATTGCCTGCACTGAAACAGATAATTTCAGTAATCATACATTCACACTTGCAAAAAAAAATTAAAAGTAAATGCATTTGCAGTATTCATATACTATTAGTGATCATCATTGTCGCTTTACTTGTCTATATAAAACTAATTCACTGAGCTTGAGCTTCTGATGGTAACATCATCGCCTTCATTGTGCATCATCGGCTGCTGTGTAAGCAGTAGAGGAGCACACTTATGCATCAACAATGTGTAATAGTTGTGTTCAGTAAGAGATGTACACCTGCATACCCTTTGTTCTTGTTTTCTCTTTTGGTGTGAGGCAAACTAAAAAGACAACATTAATTCATTCAGCTGTGAAGATTGATTGGTTTTGTCTCACACACAGGGGACAAAGGTAAACTTTCACTTATGAATATTCATGAAGACATTCCAGCATATCCAATATGGCCACAGGTATCCCAAAGTCATTCCAGAATGGCCTAAAAAATTAATATCAATAAATTGAAAGCTAAATCAATGTAAAATAACTCAAGATATGTCCTGTAGGTTTTTAATTGTCAGAGAAAATAGACACAACTGTTAAATGGCCATGGGAACAACATTTCACCTCTTGTAAATTATCCAGTAATATATTTTCTAAATTGTAACTGATAAACAAGCTTTTGTATGTATGTACACTCGACCAAAAAACAATCTTTACACTAACGCTCTAAACATTCTGGAAGTGGGTCGAAATCTTATGATAATACCTCACAGACGTACAGTATGTTTCACCCGATTTATTCCGTTCACACTAGATTATTTACAGCTCACCAGTGTAAAGATTGTTTTTTGATCGAGTGTACCTACATATACACATGCATAGCTATAGATATATGTTTATATTTGGATTGCAGCTCATTTTGTTGTGTTACTTGAAATTTAGTTTCAACAAACCTCATAATATGATTGTCAACATCCCTTCATGTTATTTCAAGACTAATGAATGTACTGGCATTCACGTGTGTACGTTACCCTATTGAACCCAAACATTCATATGTTCAGTCGCTTTGTAAACCCGTCCACACAGTACGGGTCTGTGGCGGACATTGGAGGCTTTTTCAGATTTTCTCTCCCTAGACGTTGGACCTGTCCTGTTTACTTGTGTGTTCGTACAGTGTTTGGTCTTTGATACTAGAAGAAGAATAAATGGTCGTATTGTTGGGAAAATTTTATTCTGTGTGAAGTAGAAAGGGTGTATCGAAAGAGTGAGGCTGCCTTACAATTTACGTGTAAGGTGGTACAGTACATCACACATCGCCCCCAAAAGGCAGAGTTGCATGAGCGTTTTTTTGTTTTGGTATTTTATGATGAGCAATTTCATTCTGACATGTCAAGGTTCGTTTTGCATTGGTATTGGTAACCAAACTGAAAGAAAATTATATTAGGTGGAGGAATTCTTATAATAATTTGATTAAGAAGCTGCCAGATTAAAGTTGGTGCTGAAAATTTATTATAATCATATAATTCAGATGCTAGCAGATAAAAGTTGGTGGTGCAATTCTTATAAACGTTAATTCAGAAGCTGGTGGTGGAACACTGATAACAAGTTCAATCTAGAAGCTGCCAGTTTTGAGTTGCCAAATATAAACGGCCACCGAAAAATTGCTTTTGTGACTCTGCCTACATGCCGCCACAGAGCCACTCACGACCGGCTTCTCAGTCCTTCACAGGTGAAAGCGGAGGTTACTGTACGACAGCCCCAGGTCACTCTGCTCAAACATACGGAACATACCCGGTATACGTTTTTTTTAAATTACAGCAATATATCCATATTTTATGCACCCATTTTTCCACGCACTGAAGTAATTAGTGATTATAATGTTACGTTATCTTCGTTACCCGTTATCACCAAGCAATGCTGATGCATGTCAAACTGGGACCCACCGCATTTTATTTGATTAAGCGCATATAATTATATTTTCAGATAATTTCTGTATACTGTACTCTAAATAGTGTGCCCTTTGTTTAATTATAGGTCTTTTATTATAATTTGTATTATACTGTATTAGTAAGTTACAAACATAAAAGAAAATACCTGCACAATACAGCCAGGCTCACGCTTACCTGGAACGGTCCAGTCCACCGCCATGCAGTGTGCGCACGTAACAGTTAAATATTCTCTTGTACTTTCTTAATTTACATTATCTATTCTAGTGAGATACAGTAGTTGAGAATAAACGTCTTTCAGTTTTTGCTACACACGATTTATAAAGCACAATGATATATACATTATTAGCCTTCAAATGTTGATATTACATTGTGAAGCATAGTCATAGTAGATGTTAGATTAGCAGTATAGTTTGTGTATACACTGTATGATTATTATTAGTGTATAGCTATATGTATACAGTATATAATTAGTGCACATGAAATACTCTAATTCCATTAGGCCTTATTGGGGGAAAATATAGTCACGCTAGTTAGTGTTACAATTTAATATCCAATCACGTAAAACTGCCCATGATTATTTGTTTGTGAAATTACTTCACATTTATTCATTATTGTACTATACTGTAGTTATTAAAGTCACGTTGGGGTCAATTCCAAGCATAATTCTTCCATCGTTAATACCAAAAAAAGCAGCATATACTATAGAAAACTGTTTCGTTTTTTGCAGCTTAGTATTAAAAATATTTTTACATAATGATTGAAGCAATGGTTTTCCTTGGTTTATGTTCCTATTCTTAATTCAATAGATGTAGTGTCCTGCTTGGAAATAACCCCAAGTTTACAGTTTGAGCCATAATAGCTATGTATCCAATGAATCTGTATCAAACTCCAAACGAGACCAGACGATGTTTTATCACAATAGAAATGTTTCAGAACTTGGCTTTAAAGGTTTAAGGGATCAAATGGATGTATTCTTATTAAGACTCATTACTGTATATTGACATGTGTAGGCAGGACGTACAGACAGAGAGAGTAACACATGCATATTATCAGATCGAGGAGAACACCCGTCAGCTGGAGCGTCTAAGCCAGCTGATGGAACAAGAGGCAGGGACCAGGAGCAACTCTCCCTTCTCTGTGGCCTCGACGGATTGCACGATATCCCGCGACCGGCCTTCCGTCACACGCCGCTCAGCAGCTGCAGAGAAGTGGAAAATGGGTGCCAAGAAAACCCTGCTGGAGTGGGTACGACAGACTATCACCAAGTAAGTCAAATTGTGAATACAACTATAATATGATCCTCAATGTTTTGCAGAGACTATTAGATCATAGTTGTGAGGGAAAGATTAATTTAAATAAATGTGAACAAATGTAGACGAAACTTGGTAAGTAGGCCTACCTTCATTTGGTACCCAAATACAAACTATTACCATGTTTTCCAACTTTTGATCATCCCTATGGCCCTCACTTACTACAGTACTGTACTAAGTTAACATCCCTATATATGTCAGGAAAAGTTTGTGCTTGATTTTCACGATACTCACTGATACGTACTAGTTACCCTAGTATAACCCTCATTAGTTCTATACACATCCATGACTAACATTAAGTGACGATTGGTCTTAATTGCATGGAACACACCTCCTAAGAATAGCACGCACGGCAGAGCTATGACCTCTATAGAGTTCTTGTTTTCTATGTACAGTAGTTCTTAAGGGGAGATGGTTCACATTTTGAGGGATTTTTGCATGTATTCATTATTTTTCTAGTTTCCTCCCTAGACCTCCATCAAATTTAAAAAAACATCCATTAGATCCCCCTTCTAGATTAATTTTTACATTTTCGGTAGAAAAATGTCCCGGCCGAAGGCCGATTCTTCCAACATTACAGGCTCACTATCGTTCGCCAGGGAAAAAATCGACACCTAAATAGCACGAAAGGTCTAAATATTGACGACGAAATGGGGCGAAAGGTCTTAAAATCGACTAACTAATAGGGCAAACATCTTAACATCTGAAAACTAATGGGGCTAAACACAAGGAAGAAAGGGGACCAGAAAACCGGCCCATGTCCCCTTAATTATTTTCGCCTTTGCCCTTTCACTATATATACTGTATATGTAACGGAAGATGAACATTATACAGTACAGTAATGTGTTTGTAATTTACGTTGATTGCTGGCATTTAGTTCTGCTTGCTAATAACTTCCAAGAAAAGGTTGTGGACACTGTTTACACTTGACACAAATAGACTGTATTCTCAAGGGGAGACGGGTCATTCTTCTGGTCCCTTTTCTTCCTCATGTTTATCCCCATTGGTTTTCAGATTTTAAGACCTTCGCCCCATTAGTTTGTCAATTTTATAACCTTTCGCCCCATTTCTATATCAATATCAAGACCTTTCGTGCCATTTAACCCTTAAAGAGCAGCGCTCGACTTAAGTCGTGCACCAATTTGCAGCAAGTTAGGAGCATTATTAAGAATTTTAAAGGGTTAAAATCGAGTGCAAATGGCCGGGAGCGCAGCGGGCCAGACAACCGACTCCCAGGGCTTACCGCCGCCCATTAACTAATTTTCCCTGTGTTCTCAAGAGGCCGGCAGTGTAGCCAGTAGTGAGCATAGCTGGGAAAAATATGCCGAAATATGCTAAACTCCCATGTTACTGGTATCACTGTATGAGAACCACGAGTGCTACGTAGCTCGTTCTGGTCTCATTTTGAAACTTTTAGCGCCTAGTTTTTTGCTAAATATTTTTTTTTTCATGCAGATACATGATTGATCATTCAGGAGGGCCTGAATATGCCCAAAATAGCCCAAAACACCCCACTAGACAAGGGTTAAGTGTCAATTTTTTCCTGGCGAGCGATAGCGAGCCTGTAAATAATGTTAAGAGAAACCGGCCTTAGGCCGGAACATTTTTCTATCGAAAAATTTACAAATTTATATTGAAAGGGGGTCTAGGGAACGAGTTTTTTGTTTTGTTTTAGCTTGATGAAGGTCTAGCGAGGAAACTAAAAAATTAATGAATACATAAATAAATAAGACCCGAAAAATAACCACTGTCCCCTTAACGTATAGAACACTACAACAAATTTCCAAATACTGTATATTGTTTTTATTATACATTATATATTAATTGCCTTTACCTTCTACATTATCATTTACCACCATACCTCCAAGTAATCATTATTAATTTTAATACTGCTCTCCATATTAACAATAAAGGGGGGGGGGGATGCTGTTGCATCCAATTCTCCCTACCAGAAATTCTTTTGAGTTGTCGCGCCTGACACGTTGTTTTGTACAGTAAGCGACCTGGGCCCTTTAAATGGCGACATCCCGCAGTTCTTCACCCTCCCTCTCCATCAATAATTCTTAATTATAAGCTATATGTCGTACTTTCTATAGCTGACACACATTACAGTCATTACATATTGATGCTCATTATATTTTAAAGTCACCCATAATATTAAATAACTTATATTTCTATATATAAAGAAGAAGGTATTTTCGTGCTTTTTTTATGAGTTGATCATCTTTATCATTTTGCTTTTAGTCATTTCTTGCTACATATGGACATTCCCAGAACTACCATACTATATAAGCAGTGTGTAGCTGAAATTGCGCCGATACCATGGCCGGTCCGGATAAAAGGCCCAAGAAGAAAAAGAAAAGGCGCCATTTATAAACAAACAAATTTGACATTTCGTATCCGCACGTTTTAAGTGGCATGTTTGCTGTCATGGCACCCATGGTCCGTAGTAACAGATTCCTCCATACATGCACACAAGTTAATTACAGTGACAAAGCCAAAGGTACTAGCGCTGCCTAACTAGCCTAATATCCTACACCTATCCTAAGCTAGGTAGAGTTGATAGGAACTTGGGAGTCTATGGACAATCAAAACATTAGCATTTAGCTTGGGGGTGACCAGTAGCGACATTGGTAGAGCGCTCAGTGGAAAATTTCACGGCAAGAGTTGTGTTATCGGGCGTATCTCCTATCTCTGACCGGGTATATCCTAGTCACCTAGTGTTTACTACAGTATAGCCTAGGCCTACCCCTTTGAAAGGACATTAGATTAGCCTAACCTAACAACCTTACCTAACCTATCCTAGTATTAGGCTATGGGTGGGGGCTGCCGCCCCCACACCCCCGCTGTTTGACATCAACTTACGTGTTTACACGACGTACACCTGGTAACAACTCATTCCAATTTTACTATTAGGATAGGCCTAGGCCTAGCCTAATGTCACTAGGCTAATTTTCCCACGGATTTTTTTATTTTTCTGTTGGTTTTGATCAATAGGCCTAGGCTAGGCCTATATAGTGTTTGGAAATAATGGTATATTCCTGCGTAATGGCATGCATTAAGCTAGGCTATATCTCAAGAATTGGGCAGTGTAGCCAGTGTTACAGTATATTTGTTGTTTGTACATATACAGTACAGTATATGTATTATGGGTGGGGGCTGCCGCCCCAACACCCCCGCTGGTTGGGTAGTACTCCCTTAGTAGAAAACAAAAATTTGGCTGTCGATAATAGAAGGCGAAAGAAAAGTCGATGAAGTCTACGGTGTTTAGGCCTAGGCTACTCTGCAATCTTCATCTTTGATTGTACTATACGTTGATAACAGGAAAGTACCGCATTGACAACCTTGTTACGAAAATTACATTTTAGTAGCATACTTTTATATCAGGGTTTTCCGAGGGTTAAAACACATTTTCATATAAACCTCGGGAGACAAGTGAAAATAGCGAGTATGCGAATCGGTGCCGTCTATAGGAAAGTATTGACAACCATATTACGATTTTTTTTTTTTTTAGTACCATAGGCTATATTTGTATTAGGTTTTTCCGAGGGTTAAAACACATTTTCATATGTTTAGAGCATATAGGCCTAGATCTAGATTCCATATTTGTCTTCAAATATTGCGAAATAATTTGTGACCTTAATATTCAGTAATACAGTACTCACTCGGGGGGACCGAGTTCGATTCTCGGCTGGTGGAGATCGTTTGGGCAATCTCCTCACACCCCTTGCCTCTGTTTCGCCTGACAGTAAAATAGGTTACGCAGCAGGATGAAAAGGGGTCTTCGAACCCTCCGGCCCTTCAAAAAAAAAAAACCCAATTTTTTTTTTTTTTTTTTTTTTTTTTGTTTTTTTTTTTTTTTTTTTTAAAGCTTAGGCGACATGTCTGCTTTGGTGCCAAATAATATGTAGGCTAGCCGATAATATTGAAGGAGACTTTCGCGGCGATGTTCGCACGCTTGCGGTCACGACCATTAGCCTACGTGTGATGGCGATGCGTCTAGCCTAGGCTAATTTTAAAGTTTTTTTGGTAAAACTTGAAGAAACCCTGGACTGCCTTTTTACTAGTTACCTTTTTGTTGTTTTGTTTGTTTTCTTCGATATAGCCTACAGTATTGTCTTGTTTCAACCAGCGGGGGGGGGTGTTGGCGGAAGCCCCCACCCATAATACTAGGATAGGTTAGATAAGGTTGCTAGGTTAGGGTTAAAAATGCTGTCCGGGCCCCTGGGGTCTCTTCAATATTTTACATTTTTTTTTTTTTCCAAAATTATCCTAAGCTATCCCACGGCCAGCGGTTATTTACCTCGGCTGGTATTAGGCTATAGGCCTACATGATGACAATAAAAGCGGTCAAATTAGAAGCGAACGTATCAACATAACGGGCGGGTGCCCAACTCCGAAAGGAGTTGAAATAAGAGAGTTATCACCCCGCCAAAGGCGGCTTCTCTAGGGCCTTTCCTAGCTGATGCCAAGAGAATTGGGTTCTAGTTATGTGGTGATGGGCTGGTCTATCAGAGTGAGAGCTGAGCGATCTCTGACATAGGCTACCCATAGCTTTTTTTTTTTTTTTTTTTTTTTTTTTTTTTCTATGTGATTGAGGGAGGCAAAAGGCAGAATTGCCTATAGCGAGTGCCTCCCCCATAGTTGAAAGAGTGACAGGGCCAAAATCAAGGGACGATCGAGCCAAAATGCCTGGACACACAGAGTTTGAAGCAATTTAAGTCGTAGGAAGAGGGAAAGACTGATTCTGGGAGAGAGTTCCAGAGCTCAGCTGTTGAGTAGAAGAAAGTTTGAGAGTAACGTTTCACTCTTGGGTTGGAGAGTTGCACAGAGTAGGGGTGGGATTGAGTTGCAAGACGGGTACCACGTGCCCTACGTAAAGGAGGTGGTATGCACTGGGAAAGCTCTGAGGAACACTGATTATTATAGTAGCGATAGAATAGCGAGAGAGATGCAACATTGCGGCGGAGAGAGAGAGATTGCAGAGAGTTGGTGAGTGGACGGGAGTTAATGATATGAAAGGCCTTCCTTTCAACTTTGTCTAGGAGAGCGGTGTGAGAGGAACCTCCCCACACATGTGAACAATACTCAATACAAGGACGCACTATGCCCCTGTACAGAGCAAGAAGCTGTGCTGGGGAAAAGAATCCCCTAAGGCGGTTGAGCACACCTAGCTTCTGGGAGGCTGCCTTAGCAAGACTGGTAATATGGTCCTTCCAAATGAGAGCATAAGAAAAAGAGACACCAAGAATATTGAGAGAAGATGAAGGGTTGATTTTTTTATTGTTGACTGTTCCTTTTACTTATATATTTTCTAGATCTCGAGTGACAGCGTCTCTTCCGTGGATTGACCTCCCTACTGCCAACCTAGAGGTTGGCAGATTGGGAGCCAAAGCGTCTCATTTATCCTTTACCCCTCAACTTTCCCTTCATAATTGCTAAGGGGCACAGGGCCTTGGGTGGGGCTTTGGTTTCCCGGGCGTTTCTGCACCCTCCTCAGCTCCCCGCCTTAGAGTGGCTGTGGTAAGCAGGGAGGGTTTGTGGGGGCGCTCTGTTATGGCCTTGGCCTTGCTCAGGACCTTGGGGCTGCTCGGCCAGACAGCCTGGGGAACAACAACAACAACAACGTAACTGGTCTTGACGGTGACGGAGAGCGTGCGAACTGCGAACCGCGACGAAAGGCTCCTTCAATGATACCAATAGGCTATGTTAATAACGACAAAATTGTCTTATTGAAAATCACAGCAAAATGTTTGGTTAAAATGAAGGACCTGTCCGATTAAAGTTAAAAAAAAAAAATCTTCTTTTTTCATTTTTCATTAATATTCCATGGTTTTCATATAGGCTACTAAGGACCATTGCATTTTATGCTAGTTTTTACCTATTGTCCAGCAGTCTTAAAATACGCCCCTGACTACTGGGAAGGGCTCTAATTATTTTTGCCACAATGCCGTGAGATAGGCTACACTGTGTCCGATACAGAATGGGACAATGGGTTGATAGGGTGCCCCTCGTGATTTAGGCCTAATGAAATCAACATCTATTTTGCCATTAGGGGGGTTTAATTACAGATTCATGCCAAAATTTTCTCACAGCCGCCATTGATAGGGAGATTTTTGTTTTTGTTTTCAGTGCTTTATATAGTGCCCATTATTCATGCCAACCCTGATTGAATTATCAGCTATGCCCCATAAAAATTGATGTGTCCCGTATCAGGTCGGTCCTAGATTAAAACCATTATTTATCTCAATTTGTGTGGTTTACCGATTTGGTTGATAGACTACTCGATTATGTTATCAATTTGTGTACCCTGAGTTTGGTCAATTTATAGGCTAGTATTGGACCCACATCATCATCAAACATGTGCTTCTTCAATGTTCTTTATGTGACTTGTTTGATATTTACGTTAATTTTACTCAGAAATTACTTGTTTTGGAAATAAAACCCACCACTCACCAACCATAGAAACTAATAATGGTTGACGTACTTCTTTTCAGGAAATTTGGTATTATTGTAAACGATTTTGGAGCCAGCTGGCGGGATGGTACTGCATTCCTTGCCCTCATACAGTGTATCAACCCCAGATTGGTTAATCTGCAGGTAAGATAACTAAATATTTGTAATATTTATACTGAGATGATACTCTAGAAGAATGTGGCTCTTTTCAGCTGTGTTTATACAGGAATTTAGAGTTTCAATTATTAGATACCGGTATGATTTTAACTTGAAGAGGGCCATTTCATAATCCTTGTGGTCTTCAATGAATATAGGCCTACATGACTTTACATAAACTTGAACTTCATGGAGAATCATAACTTATGAAATAATTTCCTTACAGACAATGAACCAGATGTCAAACAAAGCTCGCCTTGATGCTGCATTCCGCATCGCTGAAAAAGGTTTAGGCATTCCAAGTTTATTAGACTCCGAGGATGTGGATGTTGACAAGCCTGATGAGAAGTCCATTATGACCTATGTGGCATCATTCCTCCACAAGTTCCCCGAGCCAGGCACTACCATGGTCCCAGTAAGTTGGTTCAGTTTCTGATACTGATTAATTGTGTACAATTTTGTATTGTACAGTTGAGCTGAAAGTACAAGTGTATGTTCAAGATATTTAATGCCCTAAAGTATGCTTCATTAGCTTTATGTCATCTATTATTATACTGTACTCTTATTTATAAATACAATTTGTTTTGGTGATTTATTTTGTAGTAATTTCTTTCACTATTAGATACCAATAAATTTAATTATTGTGGATGCCCTCAACAGGCCACAGTTGCTTTATATCATCTGTAATCATATTGTATTTGTGTATAATTTGACTCTTCTGAAAATTGTACTGTAATTATTCCCTCAGCCATGCACAAGTCCCCTACTGGAGGGCGGCGGAGGAGACATGTTCAGTGAGGTAGAGATGGAGTACACAGAGCTGTCCACGTGGCTGTGTCATACCTCCAACTGGCTGGACACCCTGCATGACCCAGCCACCCACGGCAACATCAATTATGAGGTCAGAACATACAACAATTGTGTTAGTTCAGGAACATTTGCTTCTAGGACTGAAATCAATATTCTATCTATTGCCAAACGCCTGGATTCCTGAGTGAGATGGTCATGAACGAATCTCCTCCATCGAGACAATTAGTTCAATCCTCTAGCTTGTTTCGAGGGAGTGTTGCAAACCCAACCGACCATATTGTCTTTATATCCAATTAATATTCTCACTTTGTTCATGTTGCTTACTTACCACATAATAGACTACTGTCCATTAGCCTATTAGGCATCTCGGATGCACCCCAATTATGTCGATTATATTTTGTAAGTTAGATGTACAGGTGTCTTATAGCACTGGTATATTTTGATGTAAGAGTGTGATGGACTGTAGCAAGGACGTGGGCGAAAGAAGTATAAATAATGACAGTGGTATGACTGCTACAACACATAAAATGAAATTACAGAGGCATGGAAAACTCATTATGAAAGATTTATAAATGTGGAGTTTGCAGGCAATGGAGAACAGTTCAGCACTGCAGTCCCAGTACGAGGCCCCCACCTTTGATAGGGTATGACACCGTGAAAAGTACTATAGATAGAATGAAGCCCGAGAAAGCCACTAGAGCTCCAACATAGTCACTATGCTAAAGGCAGCTGGAGTCTGGAGATCTTAGTGTAAATTGGTCACAGAGTTAGTGTAAATTGGTCACAGAATTGATTAATGCTATCATAAGGGAGGAAAACATTTCTGGTGCATGGCAGAAAAGTGTGATAGTATATAATACACAAAGGCAAGGGAGATTCCTTAGACGGGAAATTATAGGGGTCTGAAAATGCTCGACCAAGTCATGAAAGTCGGCAAAAGGGCCTTTGAATGCATGATCACGAAAAGTTTTGCCAATAATGACTTGCATTTTGGATTTATACTGGGACATGGCACAACAGATGCTATCTTCATCCTTAGGCAACTGCAAGAGAGGTTCTTATAATAGGGAGTAATACCTGGTTTTTGTAGACCTGGAGAAGGCCTTTGACAGGGTGCCAAGGGAAGTTATACAGTGGACTATGAAAAAACTTGGGAGTAGAAAAATGGTGATAATGAAAATGTATGAGGGGTCATGAGCAGCAGTTAGAGTGAATTTGAGCGAAGAGTTCCAAGTGAAAGATAAGTTCACCAAAGTTCAGTGATGAGCCCACGATTGTTTGTCTTGGTCCTGGAGGCACTGTCAAGGGGACTTCAGATCAGGACTCCCATACTGCAGTCTCATAGCCCTGCTTTGTTGCTTACTGTACATGTAATAGCAAATTTTTAAAATTACTCGTACAACAAAGATGGCACCCTAATCATGTTTAATTTTGTTTGATTGCAGAGATTTAGAGCGCTGGCCTCAGAAGCCGCAGAGAAGAAAATAATCTACGATAAGCTAGGAGGTTTGGTGGCGTCACAATCCTCCATGATCTCCATCACACCAGACTCGTGGCAACACATCACAGCATCATGGAATAAAGTATGCATATATTAAGGGGAGATGGGCCATTTTTCTGGTCCCCTTTCTCCCTCATGTTTAGCCCCATTAGTTTTCAGATAAGCCCATTAGTTTGGCAATTTTAACACCTGTCACCCCCATTTTGTTGTCAATTTTAAGACCTTTCGTGCCATTTAGGTGTCCATTTTTTCCTGGCGAGCGATAGTGAGCCTGATATTTTAAGAGGAATCGGCCTTCGGCTGGGGCATTTTTCTACTGAAAAATTTACAAATTTATCGTGAAGGGGGGTCTAGGGGGTGTTTTTCTAAGCTTGATGGAGGTCTAGCAAAGAAACTAAGAAATTGAGGAATAATTAAATTAATAGACCCCAAAAAACGGTCCATATTCCCTTAAGCTGTTGTCTTAATCATACAGTATTTCATTATTAACCCCATATTCTAGTAATAAATAGACAAGTTTCTCCAGTTTAAGAGAGAACGGTGAGAATCAGAAAGGTTAATAGAGCTAATTTTTACCCTTTTGATTTTTTCAGGTCATTTTGAAGCGGAGTAAAATTGCCCAATGTTAACCAATTACTGTATAATGAAAATAATGCCATTGTATTTGTATTGAATGGCTATAATAGTATTATTTTTGTTCAGCTACTATCGCTTATGAACATCTGGAACATTAAGGGTATCAGGGAAGATAGATTCCTACCATCTTGACATTCAACTAAGAGAGTTGTATTGGATATTATTATTGTTTGACACATTGATGATCTAATTTTATTGATACTTGACCGAACATTAATTTCAGATGCTTGCAGTAAATTCCATGATATATAATGTAATGACAAAAATATTTAAATGTCATATTTTGTTGTAAAGATAATGAAATGATAAATAGATACCGGTACCATACCCATTAATAGTTCATGTTATATTCAGTAGTGTGGGTTAATAGTTCATGTTATAGATACCGGTACCATACCCATTAATAGTTCATGTTATATTCAGTAGTGTGGGTTAGAAGTTACTACAGATGCCGGTACCATACCCATTAATAGTTCATGTTATATTCAGTAGTGTGGGTTAGAAGTTACTACAGATGCCAAATGTTTAGACTAGTTACTTGTTGATATGTTAATTAATACCCCATGTTATGTATCAGGTGGCCCAACAAATGTCCCACTGGACCTGGCTACTAGATGCTTCTCTACCTGGTGCCCTGGGACCTATTGGGGAGTGGCTGAGTCGTGCTGAGGCCATGTTGGGTACTGAAGACAAACTGCACGGCAAGAATGATGAGGTACGAAAATAATTAAGTCTCGAGTCGGCCACCGCCAGTAAAAAAAAGTAAAAAAATAAAAATAAATAAATAAATAAATAAATACAAATAAAAACGAAAGAAAGAAAAAATGGGAAATGGGCCTGAGCAAATAGATAGATAGATAGGGAGTAATTATATTTTGTTTGATTAATATTGAGGGTTTTGGTTTCTTTTATCATCTTTAAGCTATACATGTTAAGTTTGTTCCCTAGGTTAAACTTGTTCTTAGTGATAGTGATTTTGATAAGTTCTTTTGTCTTTACATTGTGTCGTTCCTGTGTTAGTTTGTTTATTTTGCAAGTTTTACATTATAATAAATACTTGGAGAATATTACAAATACAGTAGATTAAAAATGGCTTACTGATACAGGTATAATGTATGTTTGAAAATTAATCTTTTTCTTTTATATATAGTACTATATTATAATGTAAAACTTGCCAAATAAACAAACCAAAACTGGGATGACACAAGATAAATGCAAAAGAACTTGTCAAGATCGCTATGTGGAAATAACGCTTAATAAAATAAAATTTTGAAATAAAAGGACACAATCCACCACATAGGGTGTACATCACTACATGAGCAATTCAATCTGGTTCCCAAGCAAACTGATCGCACATATAACAATGCACCATCGTCATGTTCAAGGAATTGGTCAAAATGGGAAGTCCGGGACGTTCTGGTAAATTTGACTAAAATCTGTATGAATAAAGAAACTACAATTTATATAAAATTTTATAATAAGCTAATTTTGCAATTTGACAAGATATCAACAAGAGTACAAAAAAAAATATATATATATATAAAACACTCACTAACGATAGTGCTATCGGGTAGGTACCTGTAAGCATAGCATGCTTCAAATGACCCCTAACAAATACTACCCTACAAATAACCTACATTTATTGTACAAATAAACTAAGGAAATCGCAAAAGCGAGCAATTGATACTATCGACAATGAATAGCTACAATACAATAAAGAAAAATAATTGCAAAATATGAAGAAGCAATAACAGATTTTAACAAAGAGTACTCTTTTTACAAGAACAATTAATTACAAAAAATTAATAATAACAATAGAAAAAAATAACAATACATACCGACCAAAAGTAAGCAGAGTAACCATTATTTCTCACTGAGGATGTCATTATACTTTGATTGGTTAGTTTTAGTGCCTGATAAGCTTCTTCATCTTAAGTTACTCAAAAGATTAACGATATTTAATTTTTTAAATTATTTTAGTTTAGATCACAAAGGGTTAGTAAGATATGGTTATTCTATTTATTATTCTTTTATTATAGATCGCTACTCTACTAAGTAAGAAAATTGAGGAGCACAAGGCTTTCTTCGCCAAGCTGCCTTCCATCCTGTCGAACTTTGAGTCGGTGAAAAAGAGCCCCGAGGCGGTGGACCTTCCTCAACAGCAACTGGAGTACATGGACCTGCGCCTCAAGACCATCGCTCCCAGGGCTGTACAGAGGAAGACTAAGCTCAAGTACCTGGAACACAGAGTAAGTAGTGGATGGATTGGGTGGAGGAAAAAACTCAGGGAAGAGCTATGATTCTTTATTCTCTAACGTTTTGGGTTATAAGTAACACCCCATTCTTAACATTAATCATCAATTACAAACCACAATGTACTTGAATAAACTAATGAAAGCATATGGCCCTCCTGGGATTTGAACTCAGGACACCACACCCAGAACATAAGCACCTATGTTATGTACCCATCTACAGTGGGGTTTTTTTTGTTTTGTTTTATTTGTCTAAGGTTTTGGATGACTTGTATAGACTTCCGAGTGTTTTATGTTATATGTGTATTTGTTACAGTTGGAATATATGTACATGCTCAGATTAATATGCAGGATTCGAAACTGCATAATAAATCGTAGGCTTGTCCATTTTTCTTTAACTGTCTTGATAGTGTAATGCATTGTGCGCAGAATTTCGATGTGAGTATCCTGGGTTCGAGTCCTCGGAGTGCCACATGTATTTGTTAATTTCATTAATTGAGTTTAGATGTGAAGTTGGTTGGTGTAAAAAACATAATAATTGTAAATAGGGTGTGACGTCTTGTGGGGTTGCTATGATATTTTGTTTGATTAATATTGAGGGTTTTGATTGCTTTTATAATTTTTGAGCTATGCATTTTTAGTTTGTCCCCTAGACTAAAAAAAATACCTCCCAAGACCCTGTTCAATCTAAATAAAAGTATTGGTTAAAAGCCGGTTCCTTATAAATTGAAGTCTCGCTATTGCTAGCCCAGAAAAAAATTGACTCATGGATAGGGTGAAATGTCTTATAATCGCCAAACTATTGAGGGGAAACTTTTTAAAATCTCCAAGCTACTTACATACTTACACATTTAAGCACCGCTCCATCCACAGAGAATGTGGTTTCAGTCTTACATCCTAAATGGCAGCATTCCAGGCGTCCCTGTTTTGGGCTGCCTCTGTCGTTGTCAAGTTTTTTATGTTAAGATCGGATCGAAGTACCTGATCCCATGTCTTTCTAGGTCTACCCCAAAGCACAGCTTCCTCCATTTTCATAGTCAGGCATTTCTTCACCTAATTCAGATCATCCAAGCTCTCCACGTGTCCTAATCAACCAAGTCTGCTCATGTGCATCACTTCACTGATACTATTATAGTGTAGTAAAACAGAGAGGGTTAAGAATGATCCACCATGCACCAGATAGGGTTAAGTACCTACCAGTACTTGGCTCACAGAGTAATTTTAAGATATCTTAAGTACCTGGAACACAGATGGTAATGACTCGGTGCTTGTGAACAAAAAAACTTTAATGCGCCGACAGTGGGCGTGATCCCTGGGACCTTCTGGGTGGAAGTCCAAGACATAGTCATTTTACTAGCGGGCCGCTGGTGTTCGTTTGTTTTTATATTGTACGGTTACTTGCTTTGGTTTGTTTGTGTTGCAAGTTTTGCATTTTAATTATATACAGTAGCTATCATATAATTATTTATTCAAAATAGTTTTGCAAAATGTACCGGTATATAATATTTTATGTGTGTCTTATACAGTAAACCCTCGCTATCTCGGACTAATTGGGGGGAGACCACTTCCGAGATGTCCGATTTTCCGAGATGTCCGAAGTCCGACTTATGTCCGACTTAAGAGAGGGAAAATTCCGAATTAGAAGAGGAAAGTCCGCGTCACCAGAGAAATTGAGATTTTTTTTTTTTTTTTTTTTTTTTATCTATCTATTTAATGCATATATCTCCCTTATACATATATATAACTGTCTTATTTGGTCTTTTTTTAATCTATGAATCAATTCTAATACGATGGAATTGAAAACAATATTACCCTTCTAACACACAAATAATAAAATGAAAAAGAGAGTAAATAAAAATTTCTCCTTTGTCTTTCAGAAACATAAGTCCGTCTCGTATATGTTAGTATTTTATCGCTCGCTCGCCCCTAGCCACTCTCTCTCTATCTATATATCTCTCTAATGCATCTAACTAACTCCCTTATACATTAACATAACTATGTCTTATTTGGACTTTTTGTAATCTATAAATAATTTCTAATGCGATGGAATTGAAAACTATTATCCTTCTAGCACACAAATAATAACATGAAAAAGAGTCAATATAAAAGTCTCCTTTGTCTTTTCAGAACCAATTAAGTCCGTCTCATAATAGTTCGTGTTTATCGCTCACTCCCCCTCTGTAACTCTCTCTTTCTATCTATCTAATGCATCTACGTAACTCCCTTATACATTAACATAACTACAGTATGTCTTATTTGGACTTTTTGTAATCTTTGAATCATTTCTAATGCAATGGAGTTGAAAACAATATTATCCTTCTAGCACACAAATAATAACATGAAAAAGAGTCAATATAAAAGTCTCCTTTGTCTTTTCAGAACCAATTAAGTCCGTCTCATAATAGTTTGTGTTTATCACTCACTCCCCCTCTGTAACTCTCTCTTTCTATCTATCTATCTCTCTAATGCATCTACGTAACTCCCTTATACATTAACATAACTATGTCTTATTTGGACTTTTTGTAATCTTTGAATCATTTCTAATGCAATGGAATTGAAAAATATAATATCGGACATTTTCCGAATACTTATATAAAGTCCGACAACGTCAGAGACTGTCGGAACGATGACGGAAATGTCCGAAATACGGAAGTGCATGTCTGAGAGGCCGTAGCCAGTCCGACTAGTACGGGTTTCCGACTTCTAGAGGTCCGAGATGGCGAGGGTTTACTGTAAAATATTAAAAATATTATGATATTCTTTCCTCATCCACTATAACATCCTTCTCTTTCACAGTATTGTTTGGTAGCATTCCTGATTCTTGTTGAAGCCAAGTTGAAGACATGGGCTGTGAAATATGGCAAAGAACATGAAGTACAACAAATCCTCACCGAGTACCGATCCTTTGTCGGAACTCGAAACATATTCCAAGAGTTTGACCGAGCCTTCCACGAGATGCAGCAGGTGTCCGAGGCTTACAAGAAGGACTCCAATCTTAGTAAGTCTATCTATCTATCTATTGCCGGACGCCTTACTCCTCTTTACGAGGGTGGCCATACACAAAATTCCCCCAAGCAGACCTAACTCATGTGAGAAGGACAACTCGTGCCAGTTTACTGAAGGACTTATAGGATTGACCACTCAACTTTGGGTCCGTCTGACTCCGAGGCCTTCTATGTATATTTTTAGCACTATTTTTCTACAGTGGTGCACGGCTAGTCCATCCACTAACCTGCTTCACCCTTAGGTGAGCAGTACGGATTTGTATAAGGTTTACTCCCCTAGACAGGTTGCTGACCAATGCTGACTAGTCCCATCCAGCAATAATTTTTTGTTAGCTAGAATCTGTATTAACCTCTCGGCTGCGCATGGGGGGTATGAGACACCACACTCCTGTGCTGACGTATTTGAGCTGTTCCCATCACTAACATCGTTATTTTACCATAAATAGCATTAATACTTATCCATATGCGCCTATTATAGGTTGATTATAAAGGTATTAACCTGTTACAACAATAAAACAAGTGGAAACAGTGTTTGGATGGTCAAAATTGGCGATACAGGCCGGGAGTTACATAATGTATGGCTGAGGCAACCTCCCTGTCCTCCTCCCCTCCCCTTGTCTGGAGAGACACTTGTTACCCAATAGTCTCTCTCTCGCTCTTTCCCACGCTTGGTAACAGTGATGACAACGCCCTGCTACCAACTCGCTAATGTTAGCACGAAAATAGACCACAGAATAAGGGAATAACAGGGAAAATAGGTGATAACTGAAGGAGGGGAGGAAAGTGGGGAAGGAGGGGAGGAAAGTGGGGAAGGAGGGGAGGTGGAGGAGTGATATTTGGCATGGCCCAGGGGCAAAAAAAGAAAAAAAAAAAAAAAAATTGGGTGTTTTAAATGGATTTTTTCCCCCCTTACTCTTGAGTCTTCCCGCAGTCCGCCGGGGTAACTCTTAAGAGTCTCCCTGCAGTTCCCGGGTTAAGTATGTGATCTATAAAGCATACAGATGAGCTCACAGATATACTGTACACACGAAGATGATTTTTTGTATTGTCTTTCATATCCTAGTTATTTTTCCCCTTTTTAACTATAACTTGAGTTACGGTAGGTACTGTAGTTCGCTATATTTTATTACCGTATCAGAAAAACTGGAGAATGAGCAAATTACAGTGCTTATGGGTAAACCAAGAATGAATTTCCTCAGGGAGATATTGTGGAATGATCTGGCTAGGTATTGAATAAGATAATGGCCCAGGACTGTAACACATGGAGTGCTGTTGTCAGGTTAAACACCTGCACAGGTTAGCTTAGATATCGGCCTTTATAAATGTATCATAGTATATGATTTATATTTATAGTAATACTGGATTTTATGTATTCTAGGTAAAGCGGAAAACGATGGCATTGCGAAGTTCTTGCTGGAGATGAATGACCGGTGGAAGAATGTCTCGGTGGAGCTGCGGTGTATTCAGAGTCTGTTGGAGGAAGTCATCACCTACTGGAAGAAGTTCTTGGACTTGACACAACAGTTTGATGTGTGGCTGGAGAGAGCCTCAACCATGGTGGCACTACCTGAGGAAGAAAAGATGCAGTTCTTCCAGGTAGGGTTGTTGTTTTATATCCGTAATTTTTTGTTCTCTATAGATTTAGAAAGATTAACATGCGAAGTATCAATCAAATTGATAAAATATTGTATATTGAAGCATCCATGTTTTCAGTTCAAAAAATGTATATATTGTTATTTTTTTCTCAAACTTTCCGTTTTAATTGTTTTTTAAATCTCAGCTTATAAAGAGATTTATCAATTCCAATTACTGTACCTTTATACATGCATTAGAATATAAGTCAGGTTGTTATTGTTGTTGTTGTTGTTGTTCCCCAGGCTGTCTGGCCGAACAGCCCCAAGGTCTCGAGCAAGGCCATGGCCATAAACGAGCGCCCCCACAAAATCCTCACTGTCTTACCACTAACAAAGCCCGGGTGACCGAAGCCACTCCAAGGCAGGGAGCTGAGGAAGGTGCGGAAACGCCCTGATTATGTACATACATACATAACATTTTAAGACCGAGTGTTCCACACATCAGTGCAGTTTCAGTCTCTTGTCCTAATGGCGGCGTTCCAGGCAACCCTGTTAAGGGCTGCTTCACTTGTCAAGTTCTTGGATTTGAGATCGGCGCGTATAGTACGATCCCAGGTCTTCCTCAGTCCACCCCTTGGTGCAGCTCCCTCCACAATCACAGACCTGCATTTTTTCACCCAATTTTGTTCATCCATTCTCTCCACATGTCCATACCATCCCAGTCTACTTGTACGCATCACCTCGCTAATACTCTTTATACCTAAACGTCTCCTCAGCTCAACATTTGTTATTCTATCCTGTAGCCTGGCCCCACACATCCATCTCACCATTCTCATCTCATTACGCTCCATTCTGTTGACATCCTCTACTTTAACGGCCCATGTTTCTGAGGCATACGTCATTGCACTTCTAACACATGAGGCATACACCTTTCCCTTCAGGGGGAGAGGCATTCTTTTCATAGTCAGGATTGGCATCAATTCTCTGAACTTCCCCCAGCCACACCTAATTCTATCAACAGTGGCAGCCTCGGCCCCACCACCGGCAGAGATGGTATCTCCTAGGTAACAAAACTTGTTCACCAGCTCCAAAGACTCATTTCCAAAATTCACAGCCACAGGATCATCACTTAACACAAGCTCGCCTCTGCACACTACGCACTCAAATTTCTCTATTTCTGCCTTATCCTTCGGCAGGGGCCCCTTTATTCTACTACAGCACTTACTCCCATGGTGTACCCAACATCGACATATGCTACATTGAATTGAGTTAACGCCCACTCCCTTTCCACACACTGCACATGGGTATGCACCGCTCTTTTCCACATGTACCCCCCAGGGGGTAAGGGGGCCTTCATCTAATGGTGGAGGAAAAAAGAATATGCCTCACGCAACCTACTGCGTGTCGTACAAGGCGACTAATAGGGGGGATGGCGATAGACTTGTGGACCAACAGCCATTATTAGACAATAAAGTCTTTATCTTAGCACTGTCTTGGTATGGCACTGACGAGGCTGGTGGGGTGCGGATAGGTGCCACAGGGGACTGAGTCTTACCTGGGCGCCGTTTGGCACCACACCTGTGTCGGCAACAGTGTTTGCATGTTGGAGCAGTGTTGGGGCAGGACTTTATTGTTCTATAGTCCAATTGCCTAATATACAGTAGAGTCTTGTTATGGTGCTGTCTTTTTGTAACACTGTTAAGGCTGGTGTGGTTGCAGATACTGCAGGTGCAAGTGCTGCAGGGGAACTCTGTTGAGTCTTGCTGAGGCACGGTTAGCACTATACCAACATCAGCCACAGTGATGACTTGATGAGGCAGTGCTGTGGCAGGACTTTATTGTACTACAGTACACTCCAACTACTGAAAGGCAACCCCGTCCGAGCCGTTACAATGCATGTAATGGAAAAATGACGTTAAACCAATGTATGTATGTATGTACATTGCCTCGTCTCAATCTACAATGCATAACCTTGGTTTTGTTAATATTGACTCTTAAACCCTTGCTCGCCATGCCCTCTCTCCACTCTCTGAATTTGGCCTCAGCATCCTGCATACTGTCAGCTATTAGGACTAAATCGTCTGCATAAAACAGTTCCAACGGGAGTCCGCCTCTATGTGTTGCATATCACAATGCATGGACCATTGTATTGTTTGAATGTATAAAAATTATCTCTAACAGTTTAGTAAAGTTTTGTGTTACTCAACAAATTTGTATAAGTACATAATTTTATGTTTATTGAGTGTTTTTATATGCCACCAGGATTTGGGAGAGTGGAAGGAACGTCAGGAGGACATGAACGAGACCGGTAACTTCCTGGCTGCCACCTGTCGTCCAGAGGTGGCCCAGGAGATACACGACAAACAGGCCGCCATCAACACCAAATGGGAACAGCTCTTTAAGGTGGGAGTTTAATACTGTATTTTGTTTACTCTGTTCATATGGTGCAGTAGGTAATGCGGTTAATTCACAGCTAAAAGGCTTTGGTTTGGTTTTCCTGGTAAGATGTTAAGTTAACAAAGCTCAATTACCACTGCAGTCGAAATGGTTTTAAATATGATTAGGGTATCCGATATGCTGTATTTGAGTAAATATAATAAATTTTGTATTCAATTTATTTTAACCCCTTCAGACTCATATGACGCAGAGGTTGCCAGATTAGCAATAAGAAATAGAGTTCTCTTACTCTTAAAATTACCTCTCCAAAATTAGTTTTCTGCCCACAGCTAACTCAAAGACAACTACAGAGGTTGAAGTAACTAAACTAAAGGTTTCTAAATACCCCTGATGGTAACAAAGGCTTTAAAGTATCCCTAATCGGCTCAAAATCGCATCATGTGTCGGAGAGGGTTAAGAGTTCTCTTATATTAAAACTTCATGTTAATTACCGGTATCCTTTTACAGAATCAGGATTATTGTAATTTGTTTAGTTCTATAGTTACAGTCAAGAGTATACTATAATGTTCAGTAAAGAGCATAAAAGGTGACTCACCCATTTAACCCTTTCACGCATTTATGACGCAGAGGTTGACAGATTAGCAATAAGAAATAGAGTTCTCTCACTCATATAATTACCTCTCCAAAATTAGTTTTCTGCCCACAGCTAACTCAAAGACAACTGCAGAGGTTGAAGTAACTAAACTAAAGGTTTCTAAATACCCCTAATGGTAACAAAGGCTTGAAAGTATCCCCGATAGGCTCAAAATCGCGTCATATTTCGGAGAGGGTTAAATCAGTATCAAACACAAACGAGACAATGTTGTACTGTACAATGCTTTATTATAGCCCAGATACTTACTAATGTTGAGGTATGGTGGTGAGATAGTGAGCGAATGGGTATGGAAAATGTGCAAATTAGCATGGAAGGGGAGAAGGGGATGCTGGAAGACTGGCATAATAGTCACCCTATATAAGGGCAAAGGGGAAAGAGGAGTGTGTGGTAACCACCGAGGAATATGTCTTCTAAGTGTAGTAGGGAAGGTATACAGTAGGGTAGTGATTGAGAGAGTGAGAGTGAGAACGGAGAAATGGATAGGCGACGAGCAGGGAGGTTTTAGGAAGGGAAGAGGATGTGTAGATCAGATTTTTACCCTGAATTGTGTTGTGGAGAAATATCTGGAGAAGAAACAAAAGGTGTATGTTGCCTTTATGGACTTGGAGAAGGCCTATGACAGAGTGGATCTTCGAAAGGGGTGAAGTCACAGAGTGTGAGGTGAAGCTGAATGGTCAGGCTATGGAGATTGTCAACTCTTTTAAGTATCTGGGCAGTGTGTTGAGTAAAGATGGGACTATGGATGAAGAAGTGCGGGATAGGGTACAACAGGGGAAGAGGGTTGTAGGAATGCTGAAAGCAGTAACAAGAAATAGGGTGGTCAGTATGGAAGTGAAGAAGTCCTTGCAGGACAGTGTGGTAATCCCGACACTGACTTACAGAAGCGAAGCATGGACGTTAGTTGAGAGACTCAGACCAAGAATGAGAGCAGTGGAAATTAATTACTTAAGAAGTGCGTGCGGAGTTACATGGAGGGATAGGCAGACTAATGAGGAAATAAGAAGGAGGTGTGGTGTGGAGGAAGATGTGCTGGAAAGTGTGAAAAGGAATAACTTGAGATGGTTCGGCCATATGGAACGTATGGAAAGCGAGAGAATGACTAAGAGGGTGTACGAGAGCGAGGTGGAGGGACAGAGAGGGAGAGTTAGACCGAAAGAGAGGTGGAAGGATGGAGTGAGGAAGTATAGGAACGAAGGCGGTGCTGGTTGGGGGGAGGGGCGTCGACTGACTGGGGACAGAGGTGCATGGGGGCGGTTCGTTCGTGGCCACCCCTTCGGGGATCACGGCGTCAGGCAATAGATAGATAGATAGATACTTTAGAACTTTACTTTAAACGTTCAAAGATTTGAATAGGTGTCAATATATACTCTCAACTTTATATCGATTGATCACCAGCTATGTAGACTAGATCTGTCTTTTTTAATTTTATAATTAAGATGAAATATTGTATGTGCTACAGTGTTTGTTTTAACTAGGGATTGATTGGAGGGAAATCTACAGCCAACGTTGAGGTAAGTTAGTTGAGTGAGATGAAACTTCTGGTATTATCACCTTCACCATCCCCCTGCTTGACCAGCCTCTCTTGATCAAAATTATAATTAACACCACTGCAATGAATTGTATTATTTTTCACACCAGCTACTTGCAGATCTAGTATTGTTTGTATCCCTTTTAGTTTCTGTATAAGTGATATCTAAAAACAAACTACAGATAATTTATTCTAATAGTATGCTCCTACTGCAGATTTTTATATTCCTACCTTTTGTTAAGTTGAACACTACAGCACATGACAATT
Source organism: Paralithodes platypus (assembly GCA_032716605.1). Lineage (NCBI taxonomy): Eukaryota > Metazoa > Arthropoda > Malacostraca > Decapoda > Lithodidae > Paralithodes > Paralithodes platypus. The sequence goes on along the minus strand of CM064519.1, from coordinate 12,651,983 downwards.
TACAGTCTCTCTAAGGGCTAACTAAACATTAATTAGCTTTTATAAAGATGACCGATGCTGCTTGAGTATTTAAAGAACAGCAATTACTGTTATCAAAGATTTAGTAGGCTAATTAATGACTGTACAGTATAACCACTTAGCTGTTGCAATGGTTATTTGTGTTATGCTTTACTTATCTGTAATTTAAAGGTCTTGTTCATATTTGTTCATGTTTGGTTTGTTCACCTGATACATACCAGCACTGTGCAGTTTCTTGCCCCCAAGTTTAATTTCTAGGGACCTCCACTTATGTCCTCCAAGATCCAACTATTTTAGCCTATCTATTGCCTCTCGTATATCTGCAAGAAAGTATGTTTCCTAATTTTTTGGTGAACTGGTACAGATGTCTGCTTGTATACTTGTTGATGCTGTCCTCGGACAAGATAAGACATATATAAATGTTGAAAGTGCTCATCCTATCTCCAATTCTCTTCCTATTATTCATTAACGACCTCAACTGCACTTCCAGCCCCATTCACTCATATGTTGACGACTCTACGTTACACTACTCAACTAACCTTCCACAATATCATTCACAGCATGAACTCCAAAAGTCACGTAAGGAGGCCATAAAGCACCTATCTTCTGATCTCTCTTTTATCTCTAATTGGGGCAGAGAAAACCTTGTTACTTTCAATGCTTCCAAAACTCAATTTCTCCATCTGTCTACTCATCGCTCCCTTCCAGAAAACTATGACTTACTCTTCAACAACATACAAATTAACCCTTCATCTTCTCTTAATATTCTTGGTGTCTCTTTTTCTTCTGATCACTCTTGAAAAGATCATATTACCACTCTTGCTAAAGCAGCCCCCCAGAAGCTGGGTGTGCTCAACTGCCTCCTGGGGTTCTTTACCTCTGCGCAGCTTCTTGCTCTGTACAGGGGCACAGTGCGTCCATGTATTGAGTATTGTTCACACGTGTGGGGAGGATCCTCTCACACAGTACTTCTAGACAAAGTAGAAATGAAAGCCTTCAATCTCATTACCTCACATCCAGTCACCATGCAGTCTCTCTCTCTTCGCCGCAATATTGCATCTCTCTCACTATTCTACCGCTATTACAATAATCGGTGTTCCTCAGAGCTCTCTCAGTGTATACCACCCCATCTTTGTAGAGCACATAGCACCTGTTTTGCAAGACAATCCCACCCCTACTCTGTGCAGCTCACCATCCCAAGAGTGCAACGCTTTTCTCAATCTTTCTTCTATTCAACAGCTGTAGTCTGGAACTCTCTCCCAGAATCAGTCTTTCCTTCTTCCTATGACTTTAATTGCTTTAAACTCCGTGTGTCCAGGCATTTTGGCTCGACAGTCCCTTGATCTTGGCCCTGTCAATCTTTCAACTCTGGGGGAGGCACTCGTCACAGGCAGTTCTGCCTTTTGTCTCCCTGACTCACATAGAAGAAAAAAAAGAAAAGAAAAAATGCCTGTCGAGATTTGTCCTAAGGTGAAGAGATGGAAGTCTGTGAGCGTGGAGGGAGGTACACAGCGAAGTAGATCTAGAAATATGTGGGATCAGGTTCTGTGATCTGATATAAGTAACACCCCGTTCTTAACATTAATCATCAATTACAAACCCCAATGTACTTGAATAAACTAATGATAGCATATGGTCCTCCCGGGATTATAACTCGGGACACCACACCCAGAACATAAGCACCTTAACCATTACACCACCAACACATTTAAATAAAATGTTCAACCATTAGGACTTGAGACTGAAACTATACCTCTTATACTGTATACCTCCCAGTCTTTAAAGTACGTGAATCCTATACCAGTTGACCGTGAGCCATGCTATACCCTGTTCCAAACAAGTAGGCCAAAGCTCTTGAACATTAACCTTTATAATTCACAAATGACTTAAGAGTATTCAAGCTAATATTTCTACCATTTGGGAAGGGTCAGCCAGGGAATATGTGTGGTAATTTACAGACCATTTTCTCTAGCCCTTTTTTTAGTTACAGATGTTAGGGTTCACGATTACTTGGAACAGGGTTTAGTAGAATTAATGTAAAGAGCAAACTTTGAGCAGAGCCTTTTGAGAGTTTGATAATTACATGGACCTCAGATTTTTCAGTGGTTTCTCATACCTAGCTTACCCCACTGAACTCCATAAACAACTGGAAGGCTCAATACTCGCGTGATTTGAAGCCACTGCAGATGATGCACCACTCCTTTTACCCATTGAAAATGCATAGGGAGCAGAATGGAGCAGAAAGTTCGCTCAAATAGATTTGACCCTGATAGGACACGCTTGAACCTTTACTGCAAAACAGACAATTTAATGGTTGTAGACAAATATTTCATTCATAACTAAGTGTTTCGTCAATATACAATGCATATTAAGCATTTCTGAACCACTCCCAAATGACACCCGGTGGCTTCAATCTCCACACAGCATGATGCGGACGATGAGCCTTCCAGATTCTAGTGGTGGAGTTGAGTGGCTTACCCCACATTGCACTCAGGCTAAGTGTCAGAATCCTGTCCTGATTCAGATCTCCAGGTGCCATTATGATAGTGGTATTTCCTTTACAATATTTAAAATGTTATCAGTGGTATTTCCTTTACAATATTTAACATTTTATCAGAAATAAAGTTTGCCTTGATCTCGACCCTACTCCATTGCCTTTATTAGCTGCTGTAAGACCCTCTCATTTGAATTTCCTTAGTTCATCATAATCTTTCGCTGAACCAGGCTCAATAGGTGGCGTTCTGAGAGTGAGGGTCCAAGTCTAAGTGGTGAGACAGTGAAGCACTGGAGCGAAGGTGCTTCAGAGATGTGGCTGCTTCGAGCTGTGAGTGGGCAACCGTATATCTTGCGAAGGCAAGATATCGGGGGTTGGTTGTATCCCAAAGTGCTTCACATGTCTCACTCCCTAGACTGGAACGAGAACTCACGGGCTTCGCCGTTCAATGTACGGTTGAATGTACAGGCTATCAGCCTATGCCCGAGAGGTAGTAGTTGGAATAAAAAAATATATAAATATATAAATAGATAATTAAATAAATAAAATAAAAATAAAAAAGGACAAAGAAAAACTCCAACACATACAGTACACTTTTTCTGCATTATGATAGAGTTGATTATCCTGTGGACTACAGCATATTCTTTTGCATTATTCTTTATTTTCTTTTTCAGTTCCCCTTTTACAGTATTATGTTGATTCTAATATTGTAATTTGATTTGTGCATTGAATAACTAATGAATATTACTAGAAAATGGCATTAAATAATGTTCCAAGTGTTGCGTGGATTACTCTTTAACTAAGCAATATTTAATTAAGAAATAACTGCTTTTGAAAATATTAAAGGTGGGGGCTCATGGGTTGAGGTAAACATGGACAAATAATCGCCAACCTGCATATAATTATCTTGTAAAATGCAATGTCACTGAAATAATTATTAACAATGGTATAAAAGATTTTGCGGATCGTCTATACCGGGCCTGTGACGTCATAGTGACGTCACACCAGTAGCCTTAGCCTAGACTGGATGGTGGACTTACACTCTTGTGACGTCACAGGCCCGGTATAGACGATCCACAAAATCCTTTATACCATTGTTAATAATTATTTCAGTGCCATTGCATTTTGCAAGATAATTATGTACAGCTTGGCGATTATCATTCCATGTTTATCTCAACCCATGAGCCCCCACCTTTAAGCTTGTTGAGAGCACACATATAAAAATTATATTACCGGTATGTATTTTTGTTTAATAAACTTTATAAATATACTATTATTATAATACATTGGTGGACTATTTAATACTAATTCTCCCTACCAATAAATGCCTACAGTGGCCGATAGAGGCGCTGAACTCAAGGTTTACCGCGGTGCATTGTGGGAAATGGGCAACATCGCGGAGCTATCCACCCTCCCTCTCCTTCAACAAATCTATAATATATGCAGTTAGACAAAATTTCTGTAGCTGACACATACTTTGGTCTATGCATACTTTCGTTTTATATATTTTACAATCACCCATATTAATAAATAACGTATATTTACAATACAAAGTCAGCAGGTATTTTCCCGCCAATTTTGTTATGATAATTAATCAGCTTATAATTGTGTCTGTAGTCATTATCAGCTGCATATGAACTTTCCCTTTATTACTATACTATATAAGCACTTAGTGTTGTCGTATACTGTATAATAAAAACGTGTAGAATCGCACAATAAATGAGATAAACTGTGCATAGCCTAGGTGTTGGGTATAGTCACTGTAGTGATGTCTACAGTCGTAGCCCTGGCGCTAGTTCAGAAGTGGCCACCAGAGGTCTCAAGGGAATTGTTGGTAGGGAGAATTAAGATCGTTTTATTAAAATTGTAATTTAGAATCATAATTATGTCATTGATGCATTGTTTGTCATTATTTTATTTATTTATTCATAGGATGGGTTTCATATGAAATGTAACTTTACAATAGCTTGTAACAAATAAGCTTACGAGTGTTCTTTATTTTGAAATCATCAGTGAACAGAATAGGGTATTTTGGATTGGTACTGTGCATGTTCCATTACCATTTACTGGATTAAAACAAACATACAATAATCTTATATCACTGGTATATCTTTTTCAGAGTACAGAATATCATCCCATAGTATAACAACACCACCAGTACAATATATCTGTTGTTACTTGCTCTCTCTTCTAATCCCTGTAAATACACTAAGATGTGGTTAGTGATGAAATTAGGCTTACCTCTTGCCTAGATTTATACTTTGGACTACAGTTTACAAATGTGCATGTCAATGGACATCTCCCTGGGCTATGGGGTTTAGTTTAGTGTACAGTAGTTCCTTCCATTGTCCCTATCCAGACACTGTATACCTTCTTAGTTTCACTGCTGATATAATGCTCTCCATTACATAATACTTTACATGATACAGTGTCCTCTTTTTCCAGTACCATATCCACTTCTTTATGCAGCCCAGGTCAGTTAGTTCAGTTCATAGGGGGAACCAACAGAGGAATGCTCTTGTGTGCACAATGTATGGTTGTTGTGGAAGACAGACTATACTTTGCATCAACCAACTTAACTGTACTTAACAACTACTCGGGACTTAGGAGAGCTTGGTGTCTACCTGGATAGTAGTTAAGGAGGTATGGTTTGGTTGACTTGTTGGTTGGCCCAGAGTATATACTGTATAGTACAGGTACTGTAATAGGATTGGGAGAACTAAAAATTCAACACTTTACTTGATCTTACAGCTAGAAAAGCTCAGACTCCCCCATTGCAGTACTGTATGTGGAAGAGCCGAACAGTACATTCCACATTCCTAATATAGCTTCCTTTTCTACCAGTCCCTACAGTATACTCGCCTCTCTAATCAACCCATGTCCACCCCTCTAATATATGCTAGTTTACTCCAGAGTCCAAACCCCCCCTTTTGATAGATAGAATAGTACATTCCACAATTCTAATACTGCCTCCTTTTCTGACAGTACCTATATCCAGTTCTCTAATCCACCCCAGCTAACATCAGGCTTCCCCCATGTTACAGTTTGTGGAGCAATACCTTCATCGCGGCCAGGTGATGAAAACCAAGAACGACTACCAGTCAGGGCAGGACCGCCTAGAGCTGTGGCTGGAGAATGCTCAGTTCCTCCTCTCCACCACTAATGTCTGTACGGTCGAGGCGGTGCAGGAGTATGGAGAGAAATTGAAGGTACAGTACCCATAAATTGTTTTATCCTAGCCCGAGATGTGTCATCATAAAGTAGAAAAGCTAACACAGGTATCCATGTCCCAATGCCTTTTTAAAATAATAATAAATGTGTATTTTGCTACCACGTTATCTTTGAACTTGTTCATCTTTTAAATAGAAGGAATTAATTTGGCTTTTTAACCCTTAAAGGGCGGACGTAATTTGCGGGTTTTGTATTTTTTAACCCATTTAATTTCTCTAAGCTAAAGGAAAGGGATATGGAGAATTTTAAGTACGGTAGCTTCTGATAAAGCATGGTGTCCTTTCTGTAAAAATACATCAAACATTCCTCTGTAGTTTTCTTTTCATTTCTATGGCAATGAGTTTAATGTAATATATAGTATAGTTTTGTGTTATTTTTGTAGTATTTTATGAACAGAAAAGCATAGTGGATGCCTGGTTGGAGTTAAAGTCACGAGAGAGTGTCAGGGAATAACTTTCTCGACTTTGAATAGATTTACACTAAAGCTGTATGACTGAGTCTCTCCGTCTAGAGATTCCACTCAAGGAATAAAAAATGGCCTAAATGTCTCAGGACGTTGCCCGTCCTTTAACCCTCCTTGCCCGGGCAGTATTTATAGATGTCGAGCCGCGGCGGTCGAGTGGTGAGCACGCTCCCGTGTGAATCTGCTCGACCTGGGTTCGATCCCAGCCCAGGCGGACATTTAGTGGGTGTTGTAGTACGTCCTAGCATGTTTCACATGCTCGCACCCAGTCGGGGGACACCTCGACGATGTATACAGACTAATAACACACATAACAAAGCCACTCCAACAGCTTTCTCCTTCTCCAACACCCCTTCTCCCCTCTCTACACTCTTCAGAAAAATAGGAAAAGAAAAATATTAAAAGTAGAATGTAGATACGAGGTGCCGTTGTAAAGGCTTATCCCTCAATACCTTCACCTGACCTGACTTGATAGTCCTATCCGGGCAATCTGGACAAAAAACGTATGTAAACATAGGCCAATTTTTGTTATTTTATCTACTAGATAATTCACAAAAATCTCAAAATGTAGCCCTTACTTGTATCTGTAGACTCACGCTGAGTAGATCTCTCTAGGCCAACTGGTTCAGGTGTGATGACGATTTTTGTGGATAGAGTTTTTCCGCGGATTTAGCCATATCGGACACTTTGGAACACTAATTTTCGCTCTAACTGGCAATTGCGGACAAGGGCGGATTTCTTCTTCTTGTTGAGGCTTGGCGGCGCTCCAGTTGGCTTTGTTTACAAACGTTTCACCGTGCGGCTTTCAAAGCACGCTTAAGGACGCTTTTACAGATTTTAAAAGGACGCCCAGGCTCCAGGCCTTCGCAAGGTGCGTCCTTTTAAAATGCTGCCCGGTCAGGAAGGGTTTTAAAGGTTAATATCGATATACTGTACAAGTAATTCTTAGGTTGCTTAAGATATTTTGGGTTTGAGGGAAGGAGGGAGGGGTTAAGATTTTTTTTTTTTTTTTTTTTTACAATAATAATGTTGAACTATGACTTTAAATAACAAGCATATTCTCTCTTCAAGAAACTCAATGCGGAGGTTGAAGAGATGGAGGTTCTGTTCAAGAATGTGTCCAAGGCGTTCCAAGCCCTGGTACAAGACCTGACGCCAGATGAGATGGAGAGAATGATGTGGTCTCTCAAGCAGGAGAAGGAGGAGCTGGTCCGGTACCGATCAGTCATTCCACAGAAAATACACCTTACTACGCAGGTATGTTGTATAATTGTTTACTGTATTTTTTACTCTAGCGTGATTTTGAGGTCTGTATATTAATTTGTTATTGAGCCTGTTAATTCATGGTTTTGGATATTAAATCTCCTCGGTGGTCCAGTTGGTTTGGTGTTGTACCACTGCACTACTGGCCAGGGTTCGAGGCCCGGCCTGGTCATATCGCAATTTATAGTAGCCCATGCATTATACATTCATCTGCAACCAACCATTTGTCGATAATCAGTTCATAGCAAGATTGCAGAGCATATAATTCATGTGTCAGATTAAAAATTTGCCCCATCTGATAGGGCTAATCATTCTGATTATATTGAATAAAATCAATTGAGTATGATTATAGATCAATTTTTTTTGGAACCCGCAGATGGCTATACTCGGTCAGCATAGTATTAGTTGTATACATAAAAGAGTCCTCTTATATTCGATAGTTATGTGACTCTAAAATCTGTGTATGTGTTTCAGATTATAACTCAGCTTGAAGCGGTTGAAAACGGAGTAGCAGAAATCAACCGGTGGCTGGACGATGCCGACTCACTGCTAAAGTCTTTCACTCACCACGGTACAAATGAACACATGCAGGAACAGCTCAGCAAACACAAGGTACAGATGGAATATTTATATCGTGTTTGCATTTTGGGCTTATGTTACAGTTTTAGAGTTAGATGTTTTATCCACATGTTTAAAATATTTTAACACTGAAGGCATCTAGGATCTCCATTTTAAGTCAATTATGTACTTTATGTAGATTGTCAGATATCGGTGGATAATTTTTCATAGTATTTCTGATATAGTCCTGTACATTTCAGATGTAAATATTACCGTATTGTGTAACATACTTCATTCCTATGTTATCTATTCACCCTCATTATTTCCAGTGCATGATAAAAAATAGTCACATTAGAGAGAGCTCCTTTTGTCTACTTCCTCTTTCCAATTTTTAAATAAAATAGGCTACTGTACAAAGTTTGTAGATTCAGTGTCTTGTATATATATAAACCTTTAATGTTCTCTTTCTTCGATGAATATTGACTGTTTTCAGGTCACAATTATTTGGACAAGAGTACTTATAAATGACTTAAAGCTACCCGATATTAGATGTGTCTACAAGAAATTGTGTCAGAACACATATCTAGAATAACTGGCAATTAATATACTATTCATGAACGGAAAATTTATACCGCTTAGAAATAACGTGTCTCTATGATAAACACTTAACCCTTTCAGGTCTGGGAGTTGCTGTTTAGTATTCAGAAATAGATTTCTCTTAATCTCATTATTACCTCTCCAAAATTAGTTTTCTGCCCACAACTCACTCAAAGACAACTGCAGAGGTTGAAATAATTAAACTAAAGGTTTCTAAACACCCCTGATGGTCACAAAGTTTCAAAGTATCCCTGTAAGGACGCAATCACGTCCAGAGGTGCGTGAAAGAGTCAAGGTAATTTGATTTAAAGGTATAAATTTTCCTTTTCACAGAACTGCTAAGCTTTTGCCTAGCATATGACATTTCAAGTGTACAACTGTACATGTTTTGATTGTACAAATGTCCCTTGTGTGACTTAGTGTGATAGCTAGCTTGTCCACTACATGAGTTTGTGTCACAGTTCAGAGTCTTGCATCACTGTTATGTCTTGCAGATTTAATGATCTGTGCTCCAGTTTTGCACTCTGTCTTTTAGTGCTAGAGCATCGATAGTCAAGATCTTTGTAGTACAGGGTGTTTCACAATTGTTGAAACAAAACGATCGTGCACCAATCGAGGACCACAAATGATAGAGTTGTTGTTGTTCCCCAGGCTGTCTGGCCGAACAGCCCCAAGGTCTCGAGCAAGGCCAAGGCCATAAATGAGCGCCCCCACAAAATCCTCCCTGCTTACCACTAACAAAGCCCGGGTGACCGAAGCCACTCCAAGGCAGGGAGCTGAGGAAGGTGCGGAAACGCCCGGGAAACCAAAGCCCCACCCAAGGCCCTGTGCCCCTCAGCAATTATGAAGGGAAAGTTGAGGGGCAAGGGAAAAATGTGACGCTTTGGCTCCCAATCTGCCAACTACTAGGTTGGCAGTAGGGAGGTCAATCCACGGAAAAGACGCCGCCACTTGAGATCTAGAAGATATATAAGTAAAAGGAACAGTCAGAGTAAGCTATGGGTATGGCAGAGATCGCTCAGTTCTCACTCGGATAGACCAGCCCATCACCACATGACTAGAACCCAATCCTCTCAGCATCAGCTAGGAAAGGCCCTAGAAAGCCGCCTTTGGCGGGGGGATAGCTCCCCTATTTCAACTCCTTTCGGGGTTGGGCACCCGCCCAATGATAGAGTAATTGGTGATTACATTTATTGAAGGGTAAAAGAATAACATTTTAGGACCTGCAACCATTTAGCCTCAAACATGAAACAAAAATGTCAAGAGGACCCCTAGAGGACATGCTCCAGATGTCCGCCGTTCACTCGAAGGCATTGTTGAACGCGGCGTGCAAAGTTGTTGATAACGCATGCACATTCCTCCTGGGTGATCGCCTGAATCTTCTCAGTGATGGCTGCCTTAAATGCAGCAATGGTGCGAGGGTTACCCTGGTAGATGTTGTCCTTGAGGAACTCCCAGAGGATGAAATCTGGGGAGTTCAGGTCAGGCGAGTGAGGTGCCCACTCCACTTCAGCTTTGCGGCTGATGAGACGCTCCCCAAACTTTTCACGGAGCCAGGCCATGGTGACATTAGCAGTGTGAAGAGGAGCGCCATCCTGCTGGAACCACTGTTCCTCCTCATCAAGGTCCTCACACTCCTCGAGCTCTCGCCAGAACTGCTCAAGCAATGGAACGTAACGCTCTTTTGTCACTGTCACTGCGTTACCCCGATCATCTTCGAAGAAGAATGATCCAATGGTGCCATGCTTGGAAATGGCGATCCATGCCGTGCACTTCTTTTAATGCAGAGGGCGTCCAACGACTCTGTGAGAGTTCTCACTTCCCCAAAACACCCAGTTCTTGGAGTTAACGTGACCATTCAAGAGGAAGTGGACTTCATCCGAAAACCAGACATCATTCAAGAATTCCTCGTCATCATTGATCTTCTGCGAAAACCACTGGCACATGGCTACCCTCTTTTCCATATCAGCCTGAGTCAATTGGTGCTTTATCTGGATCCGATAATGATAAAGTTTGAGTTCTTTAACCAGAATGCGCCGAACAGAAGACACAGAGATTCCAAGTTCTTGGCTCTTGCGTCGCAGAGATTTGCTCGGACTCTGGCCGACTGACTCTTGAACCCTGGTGACATTCCCGGGTGTTCGGATTGTTATCGAAGGCCAAGATGGTGAGGACCCCTTTGCTGTACGATCTTCACAAGTGCCATGAGCTTCAAAGTTCTTGACCAACTTGAAAATCTGACTTCTGTTTGGAAATGTGTTGAAATTGAACTTCCTTCTCTATCTTGCTTGAACAATCTTGAAAGACTTAGTTTCGTAATATGTCTTCACACAAAAGATTTTCTGCTCCATCGACCAAGGCATGATTTTTTTCAAAATGTTAACTATTTCCTTGCAAGAATTTGAAAAGAGAAAGAGAATAAAGTCAGTAGGGAAGATTTGAGAGGCCGCCGCTTTGTTTCAACAATTGTGAAACACCCTGTATATAAAGCCTTCCCAATCAACATGAAGAGTGTTGTACCCCATTAAATGCAAGCGTCCTTTACTCCCTACCTACCATTCATTGTTTCATTGCCTTTCACATCCATAATCTAGACCAATTACAAGTTTTGGGTTATGAGGAGAAGTTCAAGATGTAAACTTAAATATGTTAGTTTGTGATTGATGGAATTAAAGCTTACCGGTAATTTTATTTAATGTGTAGTACTTATTATTATGCGTGTACTGATACTGCAGTGTATTTTAGCTTTCATTTTATCTGAATATTGCTACATAATGCTTGAATTTCCATATAGCCCATAACTAGCAAGTGGCCAATTGCCTGATATTTAACCAAGGGCATTGAAGAGAGGTGGAGTTCTTTATTACCTAACACAGACTGGACATCTGGCAAGATTATATGTTATTATCATTGTTAACCGACATTTCAATGTTACTCGTTAAATACCAACATTTTTACTTAAATTAAATTACTTTGATGGTCATTAGTGGCGATGTACAGTAGTTATTTATTACGGGTTATCAGAAATGCTTTACACTATTAGGTTCTTTGCTGTAGAATTGAGTTCCCAAAATGGCAGTCAAGTATGCAGCTGTCTAGTCTGTGCATTAAAGAATCTCCAGGGAAGTTTGTGATGTGGTTGGTGTGTGGGTTTTATAAATAATGGTTGTGTTATTGCCTCACTTAGAGTCCCGAGCCCGAGTCACCCTTTTCCTACACTGGCATCAATGACACCGCAAGAGACCAGCTTGAGAAACATAGGGTAGGTCACTCCTGTCGTACCAGTCATAGCAGTTGACAAAGGAGACAAAAGGCAAGACTGTAGATTGTGTCCCTTCAAATAGCTAAATTCAAGGTGTATGTAAAGGTAAAGGCCTACAAGAGAGTGCTTAATTTGTATAAACTCTATATAGACACATAGATCCCCAGGTTAAGGCCTTGGGTCAGCCAGACTATAGCTGCATCAGCATGAAGACCTATTAGCCGAACCAAGATCCCATCCCCTTCCTCAAGGGAAATGATAATAACTCACTGTGTTGTGAAAAAACTGTTCATGTTTTGAGCTAGGCAGCGGGAACGCGATCCTGGGACCACTGAGATGGGACTCTAGGTACTACACGAGCGAGCTGCTCATTTTGGTATCTCAAAATGGCACCATACATATGGAGAGCAGAAGTGAAGTGTCATGGTGTAATAAAGATTAATCATACATCATCCTTGCATTCAATTTTGCAACCCTTACCCGGCTAAGTTCTTAAACCCTTCAAACAGATGACATCAATATTTGTTTTATTCTAGCTACCTTCAAGTAATTTTATTTGGCTTAAGACTGATCTCTTGAAAGCAAAGGGTTAAACTTACTCAACCACGGGGCTGTTCGGCCAGGCAGCTTAGGGAACGACAACAACAACAACTTACTCAACCAACCCTTTCACCCCAAGAGATCATTCCCAAGTTGAGTAATATTGTCTGGGGGTAACTAAAATATAATTGAGGAAAGTGTTATCTGATTGAATAGGCAAATGTCCTGCTATTGTGATAAATAAGCCCTCCTGTAAAATATTTGTTATGAGTTATACAGCTTTTGTCTGCCTAGTTCTTGCTGCTTATCTTGCTAAATTGTACTTATATGTGGGGAACTTTGGTCCCTGTTGCAACTAAAAACTTTTTCATTTGTGTTCAGCCAACCTCCCTTTTTTTCTCTCTTTTTACGAGAGCAATGAACAGGTTGGAATACCATTGCTAATCATATATATAAGTTAGTCTTGAAATGAAATTTAAGGCACATAGGGTAACCTGTGATTTTCAGTGTAATTTTTTTTTAAAGGAGTGATGTGGACGACTTGATGCGGGCACTGTCTTATTTGACACACATTATTCAGTAAAATGTAGATTCTTTACGCTTCATTTGTCATCTTAATTACCAAAATAATGTGATACTGGTGATCATTCAATATCTAAACTGAATGGTATTCAAGGAGATTAATGCCCTCGCTATAAAATCATCCTGACCTTCCCTAATATTGGAGGCTGAAACCTGACCATTGAGTCACTGAATTGTACAGAAAGAATCATCACTGTAGTCACCATTTTTTTTATAGAAGTTTTCAATTTGCTTAAAAATACTTATTTAATAAATGTTGTCTGCATTTACCCACTTTAACCAATATGCATTCCCTCAACCTCATAAATGTTACCTCATTAAACAGATATTGACTTTCATATATATTGTATCATCACTCCACTCCCACCACCAACATTTGCCCTTTTTCCTACTCTGTGTTTGACTATTTTGGGCAAATGAGTTCTCTGCCTTTTATTGATTAATATTATACCTTAAATACAATTGATAAGAAAGGGTTGTAAATCTAATGATACACTACTTATGAGCCCACTGCTTTGGAGAATGGATTGACCACTAGTTATGATGTTAGATATACATGTATACTTATATTACAGTGTAAATTATAATGAACATACATATAATACTTGTGTATCATTGTACAACTTATTTTACAGGCTTTCTTTTCGAGGCAATTATACTACAAGTCAAATCTGGACACCAAAAATCGAGTGTATCAGAACCTTTTGCGAACAACAAATGGAGGAGAGAACCTTAACATACAAGAGCTCCAGGAAAAGATGAATGCACTTAATAGCAGGTAAGTTTATTTGATTGACAATTCTTTTGCAATGCCTATATTTTTTGTGGAACTTTATTATTAATTTTGATATTAAAATTTGATAAGAAATCCCTTAAGGGGGCCCACCTCGTTTTTTTTTTCTCTCTCTATCTATTCAGCCCCATTCAGCCCCATTCAGCCTACTGTTATAAGACGTTTATCCCCATCCAAGTGTCAATTTTGTCCACGCGTGCGGTAGCGAGCCAGCATATTTTTAAATATGTTTTTGACAGCAGGCTAAGTTTGTACATTTTCCGATAGGAAAATGTCTCCGGCTTCAGAGAATTTTTTTCATTTCTTCATACAATGCTGGCTCGCGAAATTGACACCTGGATGGGGATAAACGTCTTAATACAGTAGGCTGAATGGGGCCGAATGGATACAACCCAGAGAAAGAGAAAACAAAGAGAGAGAAAAAGCAGGTCACCCCCCTTAAAAATGCCCCAGGCCCTGGTTACGCAGCACTCACGGATCAACGAGCAAGACCCCAAGGAAATGCAGACCAAGGATATGCAACACCCATGGATAAGATCAACCATTCACGTCCCTCCAAACTCAACAGTGAAGGAGAAGCTGACAAGGTACCTACGGGAAAACGACCGCCCTGCCTCCTCCCCAGCGCCCGTGCCTCTCATGGAGCTGAAATTAGAGGCCCCAACCTTCCCCAGCACAAGCCACCAACCCGGAAAAGCCCAGATTCGGGATAAGAGGAGCAGCAGGAGATTAATCCGCAACCCCTGATTGGCCAGTTCGGGCAGCTTCCGCACTCTCCCAACCTTCACAAGTATGAGCTCTTGGAAAACCCGGATCCAGGATCAGGACATCAGCTCGGGGAAAACCCACAGATTAAAGATTGAGATGAAGATTGGGGATTATGTCTCGCCTTTCGATTGGTCCAGCCCGGTAACCCTTCTTCCGAAAAAGTAAATGAGACAACCTCTAGCCTGCCTCAGCCACCCCTGGATGCTGAACTGCCCCCGAAGTGCCCGGAGCTAAGCGAGTTAATGCCGCTGATATCTCCTGACGAGCCTGACGACTTCTTCGAACAGCTCAGCCGAGAGTGGAAAGAGGAGCTGTCCTGAACCCACCAATGCTTGATGAGAGGGCACACCAGTGTCGGGAGCCTATTCAGAGTCTGAGCCCTGAGCCTTGTTTCTGAAATACCAGTGATTCCTGAAGCAGCAGCTGACGCCGAAAGTCATCACAACTTCAGCCACCCCCCGTCCCCTTGTTCCTTACCCCATGACTTGTTCATGAAGCAGCTGTCATTCCTGAAACAGTAGCTGACTTTGAGAGTCACCACGACTTTGGCCACCGCCCCTGTCCCCTTGTTCCTTATGCTGAGAGTCGCCATGGCTTCGGCCACCGTCCTTGTCCTGTTGTTCCTGACGCCGAGAGTCGCCATGACTCAGATCCCCGTCTTGGCCAACAGCACCCCATACTCCCATGTGACCCTCCCTCTTACTCCCACATTACCAGGCTGGCGCCGTGGTCCCTGAGGGACCATTACAGCTAACGGTACTCGCCCCTGAGGACCCCTTCCAACCAAGCTATTAAGCCAAGAGATTGTGGTACAGTAGGGTCCCGCATAAAACGTGTTCAGATAAAACGAGTCGATTAAAACGAGCGACCTAAAATATTAATATTTAATTTTCGATCAGAACGAATGTGATCACATAAAACGAGTCCGCCGCCAAAGTGGGGCAAATCCGTGGAGTTCTCATATAGAGCGCCGAAATATCGTACAAAACGTACGAAATATCGTACGCTCCTGACGGAAATTTACGCTTACAGTGAACATTGACCATATTGGGCCACCAAAATGCCGTGTTCACATAGAACGAAATCGCATAGAACGCCCTCGTTTATCGACTAATTTCTCGTTTTATGCGGGACCCTACTGTATATGTTTTCCCCTTCGGGGATCACGGCGTCAGGCAATAGATAGATAGATATATTAATTTTGTGTATTTCTGTTTTGACTGTTTATTGAATATGTTCTTGTCTGTATAAATATACTATATCTCGTATATTGTTAGTGTTCTTCTTTCCCAGTCAAGCACCCTTGATAAGCGCCATAATATTTTTGGCACTTCAAAATTATAATTTTATAATTAGTGCATAACTGCATACAGTAGATAGATAAAAGGAAAGAGCCAGATCTTCTGATGCATTTGTGTATGTTGTTGTTGTTGTTGTTGTTCCCTAAGCTGCCTGGCCGAACAGCCCTGAGTCCCTGAGAAAGGCCATGGCCACGATCGGGCTTTCCCACAGAGCTCTCATTGAGTGTAGATTGTGTTGTTGGCGTAAGTGGTTGTGTGAAATGCAGTCTTCTATGATGTGTTTAATGGTATGGGGTGCTGTGTTACATCCCGGGCAGGCGTCGACAACGGAGTCATCCAGTCTCTTCTGATAGCTCAGGAGAGCTGGATGGTGTCCGCATCTCAGCCTGGCCAGGTGGACTCTGTCCTCGCGAGGAAGGGAGGATTCGGAAGGATGGATTTCGGGAGGTCGTGCATGCAGCTGTGTGTTGTCTGTGAGTGAGTGGATGGATCGGTGAGAGATATGAGTATGGATGTGCTTCTGGAAGTTGGTTCGGGGTGGGCAGGGAGGGAGAGAGGACAATAATTGTGTGTGATACCGTGTGCTGGGTGTTGTTTTGATATTTCTTGGTGTCTGTGGGTGTGTTGCCATGTAGTTTAGTGGGTGGTCTTGGTTCGTGGAGGCTGCTGCCAGGAATTGAGTGCCTCTCATGTCCAGATGGTCTTTGACTTTGAGGATTTTGGTTTCTTGATGTAGGTGATCTGTGGGTGCAGTAGCTGTGCAGCCTGTAATGATCTTCAGGGCTTTGTTTTGAATAGTCTGTAAGGTCTTATGATGTGTTTCAGCTAGGTTAGAAGCCCAGGCTGGGCTTGCGTATTCCATCACTGATCTTATGTATTGTTTATATACTGTGGTGGTAGTTTCTTTGTTGTGTCCAAATTTTGTGTGAGCAAGTGACCTGAGGGCGTTAAGTCTGGGTGTCAGTTTCTTTTTAATGTTTGTGGTGTGCTGTTTGAATGTCATATGAGTATCATATGTTACTCCTAGGATTTTGGGTGTGTGTGTATGTGTTAGGGGTGTGTTGTTTATGGTGAGTTGAGGGATGTATTCGTGTTCTCCTGTCCAACTTGTGAGCAGGGTTGCGGTGGATTTGGCTGGGGCTAGATTAAGTCTGTTTGTAGTGCACCAGCCATGTAGTGTGTTGAGATAGGGTTGAAGGAGATCTGTTGCTCTTTTTGGGTCATGGTGTGTGCATGTGAGTGTTATGTCATCTGCATAGGAGGCTAAGTTTATTTGGGGCGTATTGGGTGTAGTTATATCGTGCATGTACAGATTGAAGAGTGCGGGCGATAGGACGGATCCTTGTGGGACTCCGTTTGGAAAGTTTCTGATTTTAGATGACTGACCGGCAAAAGATACGTGTGCACATCTGCCTGCTAGGAAGTTGGCCAGCCACCGTTTTGTGTTGTTGTGCATGTTTGTGTTGTAGATTTTGTTTGTTAGGTTGTGGCGGGGGATGGCATCGAAGGCTTTACTAATGTCGAGTGTGGCTAATAGTGATCTGTGTGGTGGTCTAGCTGAATTGATGCCGTCGAAAGCTCTTTGTGTAAGGTCTGTGAGAAGAGTGTTTGTGGAGTGCAGTGGCCTAAAGCCATGTTGTGTTGGAGCTAGGGGTAGGTCAGGTGTAATTAGTTGTAATACTAGGCGTTCCATGACTTTGGAGGGGGAGCAAAGGAGTGTGATGGGGCGGTGCGAGGAGGGTAGCGTGGGGTCTTTGTTGGGTTTGGGGAAAGTGATGATGATACCATGCTTCCAAATGTCTGGTATTGTGTTGTGTGAATAGCTGTAGTTTGATATGTTAGTGAGTGCTTGTATGCCTTGTGGTCCCAGGTGTCTGAGGTGTATGTTGCTTATGTTGTCTAGGCCACAGGCGGGTGAGTGCTTGAGATTGTTGATGATATGCTTTGTCTGGTGATTGGTGAAGGGTGTATAGTCAGGGTCTGTGGGGAATTGTCTCTTACGTCGGATGACACGTCGGTCGTCTTTGTGAGGTTTTAGGTGGCTGACATGTGAAAAGTGATTGATGAGAGTGTTTGCTTGTTGTTTACATGAAGGAGTAGAGTCTGTTGTTGTGATTGCAGCATGTGATTGTGTTGTGTTGCTGTTGGAAAGTGTGATGCTGTTTAGTGTTTTGTATAGTTTTTTGGGGTTTGTTTTGTGATCAAGTGTTTGTAGGAAGTTATTCCAATTTAGTTTTTGTTGTTCTTGTATTTTGTTGTTAGTTTGGGTGTTGAGTGCTTGAATTTGTTGTGTGATGTCTTGTGTGTGGGGTGCTGGGGAGTGTTTCAGTATGTCACGTTGTCTGATGAGGTTTTGAATTTCTGGTGTGAAGTTGGGGTTGTGTCTTTTTCTGTTACCTCTTGGAATGTGTTTCTTGTCAGCGTTTTGGATAGTTTTATTGAGTATGTGTACAGCATTGTTGATGTTAGTGATGGGTGTACTGTTTAGAGTTGTGAAGTGTTGTTCTGTCTCATTTGTGAATGCTTCCCAGTTAGCTCTTTTATAATTGGTGTATGTGTGTTTGTGGCTAGCTGGGGTGAGTCTGGTTTTGGTGGTGATAATGATCGGGAGGTGGTCAGAGCCTAAGGTTCTGACCACCCTCCAGGATGTTGTGGGGGCGAGTTCTGGGGAGCAAAAGGTGATGTCTGGAGATGATGGGTTATAGAGGGCTTGGTGAGGAATATGGGTATGTTGATGGATGTCGTTAAGGATGATGAGGTTATCGGTTTGGTTTTGTAGTACCAGCCCTCTGTCTGTGTCGGGGTTGTCGACAAACCAGGCCGACGTCTTGGCGTTGAAGTCACCACCCAGGATGATGTGTGGGGTGTGTGGGGTGTTTGTGATGTGTTGTAAGTGTGGTCTGTATTCATTTGGTACTGTAGGGGATGTTTGGGGAGGGATGTATGTGTTTATGATGGTTATGTTGGAGTTGTTGCCAGTGCGTATTTTAATTGACTGTATTTCTGTTGTGTTATCATTTGGGGGGAGGAGTGATTTGGTTTGTACACTGGTTACTATGTATGATATTTCTTTGTGTACCAGGGTGATGAGTCCACCGCCCCCGCCGACAGCCCGGTCTTGTCTGATGGTGGTGAAATTATGAAATGTGGGTGTTTTTTGTGTTGTGCGGAGTTTTGTTTCTTGTAAGATGGCAATGTGTATGTTGTGTTGTTTGATGAAGTGTGAGAGTTCGTGTTTCTTTGTGTTGATGCCATCTATGTTCAGTTGAAGAATGTTAATGTTATGTGCACGATGTATGTTGGGTGCTGCTGCACGAGGATGGGGGGGGGGTGGGGGTGATGGGGGGGGTGGGGGTGAGGGAGGGGCTGGGGGTTGGGATGGGTGAGGTGGGGGTGGGGATTGGGGAGCAGGAGATGGGGGTTGGAATGGATTAGGATGGGGTGTGGTGTGTTGAGTTGAGGATGTGGATGGTATGGGAAGGTTAGGTGGGTTAGGGAGGAGAGGTGGACGGGTTTTAGGGGGGGGAGTGGATGATATGGGAAGGTTAGGTGGGTTGGGGAGGAGAGGTGGACGGGTTTTAGGCGAGGGATTTGACTGGGAGAGGGAGGGGCATGAGGAACAGGTCCAGGTGTTTGTGTAGTGTTTCTTGGAGGCAAGTGTTGTGCAGGTGAAGTGGGTCCAGTTCCCACATGAATTGCAGAGAACTGAACCCTTAGTATGGCGACTCGAAGTGATGGGTTTTGAGCAAGTTGGACATATGTATGTGAACGTGGGTCCTGGGTTGCTCTCAATGTCTCCGGCTAGAAGAAGTCTTCGAGAAATGACAGCCGGAGAGTCATTTCTCGGTGTAGGAAAAACTGTGTGATGTGTGTGTGTGGTGTGAGAGGTGTGGAAATTCCCGGCGCGACCGAAGCCGCTCCAAGGACCCGTGCCCCCAGGGAGGGGGCAGGGGATGGTTGTGACGGTTTGGCTCCCGAAACTGCTCCCCGCGGCCGGCATCCGGTTTTCCTCCACTGGTCGTTGATTTTGTCTTCGGCTGTGGAGGGTCGGCAGCCATCCGCGGTTGGCAGCCTCGGGAGGTGGCCCCACGGCGTAGACGCCGCCACATCAGGACCTTTGTGTATTTAATAATAGTATACAGTACTGTATACAGTAGTTAACAGTGTTATAGATGTCACTCTAGTAATCAATATGAGACTATGTCAGAAAAAGATTCTGATGTTAAGGTAGCCTTAAACATAGCTTGTGACAAGTCAAGTACTGTACTCAGAGCAATGAATTTGCCTCTTGGAGAACTGTAGTTATGTTTATGCTACCCTGAGTGATGTATGCTGAGTAAAGAAAAGGTCTTTATGTGAAGTAAAGTATATTATGCTTATCACTTTGATATTCTAACTGTTCGTATCTTTATTCTTGTGCGAGAAATTAATGTTTTATTCCCCTTTGGTGTAGCCGAGTTTGTGACTTGAAATTATCAAGAAACAGTAGTCCACATATCCCGCTGCTCTTGGAAACAAGTAATCAGTTGTTAGTTGCCTTTGTTTTTGAGCTTCAGTGAATTCTTCGGAAAAATTGGGCACTTTAGAGATATAAGTACAGTAACAGGGTTATGATTTTGTATTATTAAATTGAGCTGCATCCTGCCTGGTCTAGGTGGCCATTTAGTTGGTCAGCGGATTCATTGGTCAACCCATCGACCATCTGGGCGGCCAGAGTTTTTGAGGTGTCTTCCCTTAGTGAGTCTTGAACCTGCACCACATACTGTAGGATAATCAGGCAGTTGGTTAAAAATACATCTGACTAATGCTTTTCAACTCATTATTAGGTTCTCAACGGTGACATCGGCCTCAGTGAAGTGGGAAACCCGCATGAGTGAGAGCATCAGGTGTTGGCAGTGCTTCAAAGAGTGCGAGTCGGAGGTGACAGAATGGATCACTAACGCAGAAAAGTTGTTCCAAGAAAAAGCCATCACAACAAAGAGTTATCTGGAGTCCCATAAGGTAGGATTATAATATGTCTGTATTTTGACTCCGTACAATGCACCACAGTACAGTATATCCTTTGGTAATAAACTTGTGTAGGCTACAGGTAGCTTATTACTTTTTTTTTATTTTTTATTATTTTTTCTTTAAACATAGTGACATATTAGGTGAAAATATATACCGGTATACAGTATACCAAACATTTAATTTTAGAATAAGAAACACTAGTGCTTTCTCTTGACAATTATTGATTTGGATTTTTCCGGCAATTTTTCTGTGTCCTTTGTATTGGTATTGGCAAATAGACTCAAGTAAGATGATTTTATCTGGCTGAATTCCTATATAACTTTAATTCAGAAAGTTAGAAGACTACTGGTAACAAAAATGCTAGTGGAACATTTCCTTGACATCATATCATCATTCAGCTTGCAATAAGACTATTGAATATTGGACCATTAGGCCTCTCATGTAATATTTTAATTAAACAACACCCCATTCTTAACATTAATCCTCCATTACAAACCCCAATGCACTTGAATAAATTAATGAAAGCATATGATTCTCCCGGGATTCAAACTCGGGACACCACACCCAGAACAAAAGCATCTAAACCATTACACCACCAACACAGTTACATTATATATACTATCTATCTATCTATTGCCGGACGCCTTATTCCCCTTAATGGGGGTGGCCATACACAAAATGCCCCCAAGCGGACTTATCCTCTGTAAGAGGGACAACCCATGCCAGTTTACTGAAGGACTTACAGGATTGACCATTCAATTTAGGGTCTGTCCAACTCTGAGGCCTTTTATGTATTTTTTTAGCACTATTTTTCTATATTGGTATTTATCATCACAGTACTGTACAGGAATTCCTCATCAATGCCCCAGAACATACGCATCTAAACCATTACACCACCAACACAGTTACATTATATTTACAATGGCTTATTTATCGTTACAGGACTTCTTCATCAGTGCCCCCGAACACCTGTTACTGAAGGTGATCACTTCTGGCCAGGACTTGACCAAATATGTGGCCGAGTCTGAGCAGGAGGCCATTAATGTAGCTATTAAGAGTATCCAGAACCGGTGGGATGACGCCATGTGTCATGCTCCACTCCATCTACTCAAGGTAAGGGAAGTTTACATATTAACCCTCTCGCTATACTGTGGACGCGGGGGTTGCCGATTAGCATTCAGAAATAGAGTTCTCTCAATCTTATAATTACTTCTCCAAAAAAAAAATTCTGCCCACAGCTAACTCAAAGACAACTGCAGGGGTTGAAGTAACTAAAGTAAAGGTTTCTAAACACCCCTGATGGTCACAAAGGCTTTTAACCCACATCATCAACAATCTCAAGCCCTCACCCGCCTGTGGCCTAGACAACATAAGCAACATACACCTCAGACACCTGGGACCACAAGGCATACAAGCACTCACTAACATACCAAACTATAGTTACTCACACAACACAATACCAGACATCTGGAAGCATGGTATTATCATCACATTCCCCAAACCCAACAAAGACCCCACGCTACCCTCCTCACACTCCTTTGCACCCCCTCCAAAGTCATGGAACGCCTTGTACTACAACTAATTACACCCGACCTACCCCTAGCTCCAACACAACATGGCTTCAGGCCACTGCACTCCACAAACACTCTTCTCACAGACCTTACACAATGAGCTTTTGACGGCATCAACTCAGCTAGACCACCACACACATCACTACTAGCCACACTCGACATTAGTAAAGCCTTCGATGCCATCCCCCACCACAACCTAACAAACAAAATCTACAACACAAACATGCACAACAACACAAAAAGGTGGCTGGCCAACTTCCTAGCAGGCAGATGTGCACACGTATCTTTTGCCGGTCAGTCATCTAGAATCAGAAACTTTCCAAACGGAGGCCCACAAGGATCCGTCCTATCGCCCGCACTCTTCAATCTGTACATGCACGACATAAATATACCCAATACACCCCAAATAAACTTAGCCTCCTATGCAGACGACATGACACTCACATGCACACACCATGACCCAAACACAGCAACAAATCTCCTTCAACCCTATCTCAACACACTACATGGCTGGTGCACTACAAACAGACTCAATCTAGCCCCAGTCAAATCCACAGCAACCCTGCTCACAAGCTGGACAGAACACGAATACATCCCTCGACTCACCATAAACAACACACCCCAAACACATACACACTCACCCAAAATCCTAGGAGTAACATATGATACTCATGTGACATTCAAACAGCACATCACAAACACGAAAAAGAAACTGACACCCAGACTTAACGCCCTCAGGTCACTTGCTCACACAAAATTTGGACACAACAAAGAAACCACCACCACAGTTTATAAACAATACATAAGATCAGTGATGGAATATGCAAGCCCAGCCTGGGCTTCTAACCTAGCTGAAACACATCACAAGACCTTACAGACTATTCAAAACAAAACCCTAAAAATCATTACAGGCTGCACAGCTACTACACCCACAGATCATCTACATCAAGAAACCAAAATCCTCAAAGTCAAAGACCATCTGGACATGAGAGGCACTCAATTTCTGGCAGCAGCCTCTACGAACCAAAACCACCCACTACACTACATGGCAACACACCCACAGACACCAAGAAATATAAAAACAACACCCAGCACACGGTATCACACACAAATACTATCCTTTCTCCCTCCCTGCCCACCCCAAACCAACTTCCAGAAGCACATCCATACTCATATCTCTCGCCGATCCATCCACTCACTCATAGACAACACGCAGCTGCAAGCACGACCTCCCGAAATCCATCCTTCCAAATCCTCCCTTCCTCGCGAGGACAGAGTCCACCTGGCCAGGCTGAGATGCGGACACCATCCGGCTCTTCTGAGCTATCAGAAGAGACTGGATGACTCCGTCGTCGACATCTGCCCAGGATGTAACACAGCACCCCATACCATCAAACACATCATAGAAGACTGCATTTCACACAACCACTTACGCCAACAACACAATCTACAATCAATGAGAGCTCTGTGGGAAAGCCCGATCGCGGCCATGGCCTTCCTCAGGGACTCGGGGCTGTTCGACCAGGCAGCTTAGGGAACAACAACAACAACAACAACAACCCCTTCAGCACCATGACGTCTTATTGCCTACGATTCTGGCTCAAATTAGACGACTTTATGCAGTTTAAGAAGGACCTATATTATTTAGAGAGTTTTTTTAGATTGTATTTACCCCTTTGAGTTCTAGAGGTAGAGTATAATCTAAAGAAAATAGTCTAACGGTAAGCAGATTATGATGACAATTATGTCATGGTGCTGAAGGGGTTAAGAATCCCAAAATAAGCTCAAATCACGTCCTGTGCCTGAAAGGGTTAACTTACGTTCACTTAATTTCACTACCCACTCATTTGGTTCACTTCTATTCTTGACCATTCATCCCTATCGTTTCCCTTCCACTCAACCCTCATCTGATCAGGAGAGAGCCAGAGCTAACTTTCATCTCAAGAATTCCAATCTTATATGTAGACAGGAAGAAAGGGGAGGATAGACTGGAGTAGCCTGTGTGGTTGAGATGGGTGACGGAGGTTTTAATGTGCAATGACATTATATTATATATTTTTTTTTTCAAAGTTTAATTTCCGATAAAGATAATAGCATTTTTCCACATATAGATTTTGTTTAGTGTGTTGTCGTATCGATAGTTTTTAATTTTAATGAATTTGTTATATTAATTTGAACAGTAACTTTTGAGTTCGTTTTCAAGTTTTATATTTTAATTGAATTTATTGAATGTATTGTGTATGTAGTTCATTAGTTGTGAATTTCAAAGCAAGTTATCAGTCAGTTTGCAAATATAATTATTCTTATTAACAAATTTTATGGTAAATACAAGATGATACAAAACTATCATACATTATTATGACAGATTTAATGTTTGATTCATAATCTACATCCTTTTAATTATTTCAGTTGGAGTTCCGGCTGGATGAGAACACATTCCAAATGTATGTTCGTGATATTGAGAGGGAGTTGGGAGGTGAACAAAATGCTTACAATAAGAATGAAAATGTGCAAGCCATTAGAAGAAGACATGAGGTAGGTTTTGAGGGTTACAGCTGCTAAATTCTATGACTTGTGCGGTATTTTATCTTGAAATATATATTGATTGAATTTGAATAGCTCTTGCATCTAAAAAAATATAGCTAATTTGTATACTGTACTGTATACATTTGAAGATAAATTTATTGGAGTAGTATTCACTTACTCATAAAGTAAAGTACATTCTATGTGGTGGCATAGTCAGTAGAGGGTCGGCTGCTGATCAAAGGGTCGGTGGATCAAGCCCTCGCTGTCAAAATGTTATTGGTAGATGTTAGAATTACGGCGTCTGGCAAAAAAAAAAAAAAAATAATAATAATTATTTCATAATTTTATTTTGCTAAATCGTTATTTCCACATAGTGATTTTGATAGATTCTTTTGTCCTTACATTGTGCTGTTCCTGTTTTTTTTTTGTAAGTTTTACATTATAATATGATTTCTAAAATGGATATGTGTGTATATATTTATGTGTATATATATATATAATTTTCATTTTTAGTAAGCGTTGTTTCCACATAGCGATTTTGATAATTTAATTTGACTTTATATTGTCCTTGTCCCAATTTTGGTTTGTTTAGTTTGCAAGTTTTACATTTTAATTAATATGTATGTATGAATGTATGTATGTATGTATGTATGTATATATTTTTTGGTATATCCTAAAATGTAGTTTCCTTATATTTTCAGGAATTCTTTGCGGAAGAGTTGATATCCCGGATAGAGGAGTTATTAGACAGTATGGACATGTCAAGTCAGGAGTTTGGAAGAAAGGTAAGTCAGATTGTTGTTCTTTTCTGGTGTTCTAAATAATATATCATAGGAGTACTATTCCTGTTTTTCAAGCATTACTGCCTATTTCTCAGCTACAGTGTAGTAAGTATGAAGTCTTAAACTCTTAATTTATAAAGCTCAGTATGATACCTGGTTTATTCTTCATTTTGACACTTTGATAACAAAAGCTCAAAACTAGAGGAAGGAAATGTATGAGGACAACATAAAGTAGCCTATAGATATGCTGCATAAATACATTCTGTAAATACTATTTGTGATACCACATTGCTATTTATAAGAAAAGTGACATTCATGTCTGACTACGGCAACAAGAATTGATACAGCTATAGTCTATTCGCTGTAAGTAGGCGAGAAATCATGATCTTTAACCTCTGTAACTCAAAAATAACTAGTAATCGAGCTAATATTTTTACCATTTGGGAAGAGTCAGTCAAGGAATAGATGTGGAAATTTACAGCCAATTTGCTCAAGCCCTGTTTGAGTTACAGAGAATAGAGGTCATGATTTCTCGCCTACTTACAGCGAATAGACTATAGCACTGCACATTCTGTATATATGTAGCATAACTGTGTTAAACCTTTTGCAGAAGGACGACCGAGGACTAGTAGAGGATTGTCAGAGGTGTACAGTGGAGTGGTTAGACCTACAGACCCGCATCGGTACCATGGCCTCGCAGCTCGACCAGATCCCAGAGAGATGGAAGGATTATGAGAGCAAGTAAGATATATATTATCTCTGTTGTATGTGTGTGTGTGAATGACCCTTTTGTTTTATTCTTCATGTTTTCTTATTTTATCAATTTTTCTTGACTTTTTCTGTGTACCACCTTGCCCATGTATTTAAAAAATATATATATACTGTACAGTATATGATAATTTGAAAAAAAAAAAATAATAAATATAAGTACTGTATTGTAAATAAATGGATGAAGAAGTGCGAGAGAGGGTGCAACAGGGGAAGAGGTTTGTAGGAATGCTGAAAGCAGTAACAACAAATATGGTGGTCAGCATTGAAGTGAAGAAGTTCTTGCATGACAGTGTGGTAATCCTGACATTGACTTACGGGAGCGAAGCATGGACGTTGTTGGAGAGACACAAACCAAGAGAGAGAGGGGTGGAAATTAGTTACTTAACCCAGGAGCTGCGGGAAGACTCTTAAGAGTTTCCCCGGGCGACTGCGGGAAGACTCTTAAGAGTCTGGGAAAAAAAAATCCATTTAAAACACCCCCAAATGTTTTTTTTTTTTTTTTTTTTTTT
This sequence comes from Paralithodes platypus, assembly GCA_032716605.1. Lineage (NCBI taxonomy): Eukaryota > Metazoa > Arthropoda > Malacostraca > Decapoda > Lithodidae > Paralithodes > Paralithodes platypus. Next base: position 12,624,944 of record CM064519.1, on the reverse strand, counting down.
TTTTTTTTTGCCCCTGGGCCATGCCAAATATCACTCCTCCACCTCCCCTCCTTCCCCACTTTCCTCACCTCCTTCAGTTATCACATATTTTCCCTGTTATTCCCTTATTCTGTGGTCTATTTTCGTGCTAACATTAGCGAGTTGCAAGCAGGGCATTGTCATCACTGTTACCAAGCGAGTGCAAGAGAGAGAGAGAGAGAGAGAGTATCGATCGACAGTGTCTCTCCAGACGTGGGGAAAAGTGGAGGGGAGGGAGGTTGCCTCAGCCATACATTATGTAACTCCCGGCCTGTATCGCCGATTTTGACCATCCAAACGCTGTTTCCACTTGTTTTATTGTTGTAACAGGTTAATACCTTTATAATCAACCTATAATAGGCGCATATGGATAAGTATTAATGCTATTTATGGTAAAATAACGATGTTAGTGATGGGAACAGCTCAAATACGTGCGCACAGGAGTGTGGTGTCTCATACCCCCCATGCGCACGTCTTAGGTTAATAAGTGTGTGCGGATTTACATGGAGGGATAGATAGACGAATGAGGAAGTACGAGAGCGGTGTGGTGTGGATGTAGATTTGCTGGAAAGTGTGAAAAGGAACACCTTGGGATGTTTCGGCTATGTGGAACGTATGGGAAGCGAGAGCATGGCTAATAGAGTGTACGAGAGCGAGTTGGAAGGACAGAAAGGGAGAGGTAGACCGAGAGAGAGGTGGAAGGATGGAGTTAAGAAGTATATGTGTGAAAGCGGTGCTGGATGGGAGAAGGGGCGTCGACTGACTGGGGACAGAGGTGCATGGGGGCATTTCGTTCGTGGCCACCCCGTCGGGGATCACGGTGTCCGGCAATAGATAGATAGATTGAAATAAATAAATATATAAATGAATAAATAAATAAATAGATAAAATTAGAAAGAAATTGCATTTGGTGACCGGACAACTTCACCGGTGGTTCTTAACCAGTACCTGCTCAACCAATCCTTTTAGGTCAAGGTCAGGTTAGGTTATGTAGGGTTACATTAGGACTATAAGTTTGAACTTATTTAATTGGTACTGGTTAAGATCTACCATGATTGAGTTGTCTGGGAATTATTGAATTGTTGCATATGTCAATGTTATTCTTTGCTCTGCACATGCATTTCTGTCATTCAGTAGTTAGCAATATAATTATGATTGTGACGCTCACCGCTTCCCCAGAACCGCATGGCTTACTCGCTAGGACTCGCCAGGGCAGAGAATGTAGCTACAGTCTACCTATCATTGTGTACTTTCCTTCTCGAGAAAGCTTGTGTTGCAGACAGTTCAGAACTGTTCTTTGTTTTTGTCTGTCACAATCCTTTCTATTTTATTTAGTCAATTGAAAGTATTGTGTTAAGTAATTGAATGATGGGAAGGCGAGCGGGAGAGAGAGAGAGAGAGACCAGGTGGTGTGACTTGGTGGTGAGTGTGGCACGTGGCCGGCCCCCTTACATAGGCCTCGCGGGATTCGTTGCCTCCTGCCTAACACGGCCTACTAGGCGGCTGCTTACTGGGCGACTGTCGCGCGCCCTCGTGCCATTCCTGCGAACTGGGACTCCACCCATGCGGTCCCTGGAAATATCCTGGTCAGATCCGTCCCAGACAGCATACTCTAAGCATCTCCCATGAACTGTTCCACACTCTTGTCTTAGAATCTTTCTCTCCTACTGCCTCTATCATTTCCACTACTTCCTCACCTTTTATTAATATCAATCCCCCTCTGGTTCCCTGCATCCACACCTTGAATTGGTGGCCAGACTGTATTATATGCTGGATCTCACATTTCTTATGTACTAGGCTAAGGTTGAAGATAGTCATTGTCTTTTCTTTTTGGGAGATTGTATTGCTCGGACTGTCTCCATCAATCACTAATGTTTCTACAGGGTTAAATAATGCTAGACTAGGGATCAGGTACCTTGCTGTTGGTGTTTTCACTGTGTGTGTAGGCTACTTTTGAGCTGCACGACACTACGGATTCTGTGGGTTACCTGGGTGGATCTTTTGTCTGTGTACCTTGGAGTTTAGACTGTGTAGTGCGTGAGGGCTGTTTGCCTAATCCACCCAACACTGTTCTAACTCTATTTGCTTTTACTTTTGAGGGTCGCCAGGAGGATACTCGATACTTGTGATCGAGAATCCTCAAGAGAGCACCCCTTCATATTAACGTAATCAGGCCGCACAGACCCAAGGTCCACACTAGGCTAGGAGCTGCCTGGTTGCTGTAGAGAGACACAACCAGCATAGACCGGTTTTGTTAATAGGAGTACTACTTTTTCGTGGCGAGCATTATTACTGTTGCACCGCTTATAATATTCTTGTGTCCAATAACATTATAGGTCCAGCCTTTTTGTGTATTTAGCCTACACGTGCATTGTCCTGCCTCCTGCTATTTTGTGGTGCCATTTCCGATACGTTCTTCTTAGTAGCATCCGACATTATTCAGAAGATTCCTTGTTCGGTGCTTGAGGACTTTACAACACTTTCTTTCATAAAGGAGTGACAGATATTATTGATTAAAGTAATGTTAAGTAAACCTTCTTCTTGTTTGCATTAGATCACTCTTGTGATTTAATTAAGTTAACTATCTTTTCCTTGTGTACCATAACTAAGCAACCATATGTTATAGGCTGTTGTTGTTGTTGTTCCCTAAGCTGCCTGGCCGAACAGCCCCGAGTCCCTGAGAAAGGCCATGGCCACGATCGGGCTTTCCCACAGAGCTCTCATTGAGTGTAGATTGTGTTGTTGGCGTAAGTGGTTGTGTGAAATGCAGTCTTCTATGATGTGTTTAATGGTATGGGGTGCTGTGTTACATCCCGGGCAGGCGTCGACAACGGAGTCATCCAGTCTCTTCTGATAGCTCAGGAGAGCTGGATGGTGTCCGCATCTCAGCCTGGCCAGGTGGACTCTGTCCTCGCAAGGAAGGGAGGATTTGGAAGGATGGATTTCGGGAGGTCGTGCATGCAGCGTGCGTTGTCTGTGAGTGAGTGGATGGATCGGTGAGAGATATGAGTATGGTGCTTCTGGAAGTTGGTTCGGGGTGGGCAGGGAGGGAGAGAGGACAATAATTGTGTGTGATACTGTGTGCTGGGTGTTGTTTTGATATTTCTTGGTGTCTGTGGGTGTGTTGCCATGTAGTTTAGTGGGTGGTCTTGGTTCGTGGAGGCTGCCAGGAATTGAGTGCCTCTCATGTCCAGATGGTCTTTGACTTTGAGGATTTTGGTTTCTTGATGTAGGTGATCTGTGGGTGCAGTAGCTGTGCAGCCTGTAATGATCTTCAGGGCTTTGTTTTGAATAGTCTGTAAGGTCTTATGATGTGTTTCAGCTAGGTTAGAAGCCCAGGCTGGGCTTGCGTATTCCATCACTGATCTTATGTATTGTTTATATACTGTGGTGGTAGTTCTTTGTTGTGTCCAAATTTGTGTGTGAGCAAGTGACCTGAGGGCGTTAAGTCTGGGTGTCAGTTTCTTTTAATGTTTGTGGTGTGCTTTTTGAATGTCTATGAGTATCATATGTTACTCCTAGGATTTTGGGTGTGTGTGTATGTGTTAGGGGTGTGTTGTTTATGGTGAGTTGAGGGATGTATTCGTGTTCTCCTGTCCAACTTGTGAGCAGGGTTGCGGTGGATTTGGCTGGGGCTAGATTAAGTCTGTTTGTAGTGCACCAGCCATGTAGTGTGTTGAGATAGGGTTGAAGGAGATCTGTTGCTCTTTTTGGGTCATGGTGTGTGCATGTGAGTGTTATGTCATCTGCATAGGAGGCTAAGTTTATTTGGGGCGTATTGGGTGTAGTTATATCGTGCATGTAGATTGAAGAGTGCGGGCGATAGGACGGATCCTTGTGGGGCTCCGTTTGGAAAGTTTCTGATTTTAGATGACTGACCGGCAAAAGATACGTGTGCACATCTGCCTGCTAGGAAGTTGGCCAGCCACCGTTTTGTGTTGTTGTGCATGTTTGTGTTGTAGATTTTGTTTGTTAGGTTGTGGCGGGGGATGGCATCGAAGGCTTTACTAATGTCGAGTGTGGCTAATAGTGATCTGTGTGGTGGTCTAGCTGAATTGATGCCGTCGAAAGCTCTTTGTGTAAGGTCTGTGAGAAGAGTGTTTGTGGAGTGCAGTAATAGGCTGTTTCAGAGAACATCAGCCTACAGTATAGTAGAAGCACATAGATACTGAGAGTTAAGATACCCCGCTATCGCAGATATAACTCTGGAGGGTATATGTGTTCTTTGTTCGACGGGATTATATATCAGGGGTTGGATCTAGCATTTCCGTTGTTGCATTTATGCCAGTCTAGTCCAATGTATAAGAGCCACTGATTTATACGAGACCCGATCGTAACAAATGGCGACCTAGCTCAGGATTTGGTGAACTGACATATAATTGCAGGTTATTGTGCAGATTTTTCTCACAGTTTAGGCAGTGAACATTTGTTGATTTTGTGGAATATTTTTTGAGGACATGCAAGAATTATTTTTTTAGCAAAGTAATATAGCACTTAAGCGGTCTCCGAGAATGTTTTATTGTGAATATTGTGGTATAAGAGTTTGGGGTACTTCTTTTTTGTGTATCAAAGTGAAAAATCTTCAGTGAGCATCATGTCTTATAGCGGATCAGTGCAGGATGAAGACACAGTACGTGATGTAGAAGCTGAGGAGCAGCAGCATGGGCAGGTTGTTAACTTGGTGAACAGTGAGGAGGATGCAAGGAATTTTTTACAATGGCCTGTTACTTCCGACCGGTTGGTGGGTGTGAATCGGTACGGTCTCCAGTGCTTAGCCGCAGCTATCGGTCATGTATGTACTAGTGGCATGACCAAGGATGACCTAATGACGTGTGTGCTGGGTGGGGTGACTGGCGTACGAGGTAGGGTGAGTGCTCAGAGCCCTTTGGCCGAGCCTCCCCTTCACTCGACTCCCAATCCTCCTATTGGAGTACCGACCCTGAGCACGCTTCCGCAGGTGGGTAGTGACTGGCAGGGTGGTTTGCCCCTGGGGGGATCACCGGGTATTTCTAACATCATTGCATCTCCTCCTCCTCCTCAAGGTTTGACCCCGGAGATGCTCTTTCAGCTCGAGATAGCAAAGATGCAACATCAGAGTCAACAGCAGACAGAGCTAGCTAAGATAGAAGAGAGAAAAGAGCTGGCTAGAATGCAGCAACAGACGAGGGAAGCTGAGCTTAGGACTGAACTAGAATCTACAAGATACCGTGCCGACATGGATTTAGAGAAGTCTCGTGTTGAGATGACGGGACAGCGACTCGGTACTGGAAACCGTGCGCATGATCAGTCTCTGTCGCACCTTCTCAAACTGGTCCCTGTATTTGACGAGTCTGGTGTCACAGAGTTTTTCAATAGATTTGAGAAGAAGTGCCGGGAGCATCAGTGGCCTGAAGTTAAGTGGGCGGCCCTTGTGTCCTCTAGACTCGTAGGTAAGGGGCTCAAGGCTTACGATGCACTGCCTTTGGAGTCCTGCGTTGTTTATGAGGAGCTCAAGGAGGCTGTCCTGCGGGCATACGAGCTACAACCCGAGACATATAGGTTAAAGTTCCGGGGTGTGACTAAGGGGCGAGACAGTACCTTCTTGGAGCACGCCCGGGACCTGTCCGATGCTATGGGAAACTGGCTCAGATCAGAGAAGACAACTACGTTTGATGAGATGAAACAGTTGATGCTTCTAGAGCAGTTTTATAAGTGTACGGGCGGCGACTTGACTTTAAACCTTAAAGAGAAGAACCCAAGAACTCTCGTAGAAGCAGCAGAGATGGCTGATCGTCGGTTGTCACTAATTCGGGGGTGCGGCTCTGTACAGAGAAACTATGTAGGCGTTAAGGAGCGTTACCCTCCCCCTCCCTGGAATATGGACACACATAAATTTAAAAGCAATGACACCAAGACTAATCACAAACCTAGCACTGCCCCGTTTAAGATGGGTCGGGGGACTTTTAAACCTCAGTATAAGTCCAAGGGGAAATTTGAGTGTTATCACTGTCACAAAGAGGGGCACATGGCAAAAGCTTGTCCGAGCAGACCTCCCACGGCGGCTGTGTCATTGGCTCGCAGCATTGGGGTGTTCCAGAAGTCTTCTGTGTTTGCTGGAGGCATAAGATCAGAGGATGGAGCACCGCCAGTGAAGAAGGATCCGGAAGGCTCGAACCCTGTCCGCGATGCCTTTTGCGACCATAGAGGGCATGGCTGCGTGAAGTGGGGGGGCAAGAAGCACGGGGTACAGCTCTTGCGTGACACAGGTGCCTCTCAGACACTCTTGAAGAATTTCACTGGTAGACCCATAAACGCGGCGCGGGTAGTTGTGGTGCAGGGAGTTAATGCAACTAGGTCATACCCGCTTGTTAGAATGGAGCTTGAAGTTAACGGTGTGACTCGCGAACTGGATGTGGGAATCGTGGAGAAATTGCCTGTTGGGGGCGTCGACCTCCTTCTCGGCAATGACTTTGCGGTGCCTGCTTCTAAGGTTTCACCCTTAGTCGTTGCCGAGGAGCCGGCCGACGTGAGTAGGGAGGAACAGGAGTGGGTTGAGAAGTGTCAGGTGCAACCAATGGCGTGTATTGTAACCAGATCTCTCGCATCCAGGGAGTCACAGCCTAACCAACAGTCTTCAAATAAGCGGAGGAACGGTCACGAGAAGGTGCTGAAAGCTGATACGGTGGAGAGTCTAGTACCAGCAGCGCTTCTCGGGGACTCAGTATTAGCACCGTTATTAGAGTCTGGAGAAGCACCACCACCTGTCACTGAGAGTGTAGAGGCAGGGCTTAAAGAGACTCGGAGGCAGCAACGGTATACACGGAGAGAGCAACGGGATGCAAAGTTCGATGTTGGGGGAGGGCATGAGTTGTTTCGCAAACACTTAGACAGGCTAGCTCCCTCAGATATTCGCAAATTGCAGCTAGAAGACCCGGAGGTTCTAAAGTGTAGTGACGGTGCTGTCGAACTTGAAAGTAGAGAACGAATGTTGCGTAGTCTGGAGTTGGCTGGCCGCAATCTGGTAGGCTCTCAGGCCCTCATGAAGGACAGGTACGACCACAAGGTGAAACTCAGGGAGTTTCACGTGGGTCAGGAGGTGTTGATACTACTCCCTCTTGTAGATCACCCCTTATCCACAAAGTACGCTGGTCCTTATAGGGTAGCAGAGAAGCTCTCGGACTTAGATTACCTGGTGGCCACTCCAGACAGGCGTAAGAGGAATCAGTTATGTCATGTCAACCTGATGAAGGAGTATGTGAGGCACCCACCTGAGCCTCTCACTGTCCCCGTGATGACTTTCAGCAGTCAAGGTGGAGAAGGAGAATGGGACAGTCATGCGCAGGTGGATGACAACTGGGATTATCATGTTTCTGCAGATCAGTGGGCGGGAAACACGAGACAGGCGGCTCATGAGGCTTTGCAACACCTACCTGAGCAACAGCGTGTGGCTGTCGAGCGCCTATTTTGTTTATACCCTACTGTATTTGCGGAACACCCAGGCCTCACTACTCAGGAGGTGCACGACGTTGACGTCGGAGACCACCCACCCTTCAAATCAGTGCCCTATAGGGTGCCCCCTATTAAACTTCCGGCCCTCCGGGCGGAGTTGGAGTATATGTTGCAACAGGGACTGATCGAGAAGGGGGCGGTAAAGTGGACATCTCCCGTAACGCTGCAACCTAAGCCGGATGGCAAGGTGCGCTTCTGTGTTGATTACCGCAGGCTAAACGGCTTGACTCCCACCAACCCATATCCTCTTCCCCGGGTCGATGACTGTGTAGACAAGATTGGCAGGGCCAAGTTCTTGACCAAAGTGGCCCTGGTAAAAGGTTACTGGCAGGTGCCTTTGTCTGAACGGGCGAAAGAGGTGTGTGGTTTTGTGGTGGATGGTGCTACTTATCGTTGTAATGTCATGCCGTACGGTCTAAAGAACGCACCAGCGACCTTCCAAAGCTTGATGAACGAGTTAGTGGCTGACATTCCGAACTGTACCGTGTACCTGGACGACGTCATTATCTACGATGACGATTTCAAGAGCCACTGTGAACATGTAAAATCCCTATTTAAGAAATTAAGCGAGGCAAACTTGGTGGTCAACCTGGGAAAGTGTGATTTTGTGCGGGCTACCGTGCAGTATCTGGGGTTCATGGTGGGTTTGGGCCAGGTGTGCCCCCCCCAGAACAAGATATTGGCTATTAACCACTTCCCCAGGCCGTCCACCAAGAAGCAGATCATGAGGTTATTGGGCATGATTGGTTACTACCGCCGCTTTATAAAGGGCTATTCTACTGTGCTGGCTCCTCTGACGGACCTATTGGCCAAAAATAGAAAGTTTAAGTGGGCGCCTGAGTGTGAGAGGGCTTTTTTGCTAGTAAAACACCTGTTGTGTACTCGCCCAATCCTCAGGGCCCCGGACTTTAGCCGACCATTCCAGCTGGCAACTGATGCCAGTGGTGTGGGGGCTGGTGCCGTTCTGATGCAATTAGACGAAGATGGGCTGGAGCACCCAGTCAGTTTCTTCTCAGTGCTAGCGCTCAGGCACTTTGAGGTGTATGTTCCAGCCTATGGACCAGTTGTGGTGATCTACACCGACCATCACCCCCTCAAGTTCCTGAATCAATTCCATAACCGGAATATGAGGCTGACCAGGTGGTCATTAATGTTGCAGGAATACAACCTAGACATACGCCATATTGCCGGTTCTGAGAATGTGATTGCAGATTGCTTATCGAGGGTGGAAGACCCGGGGTAGATCATCACAAGGGTAGCCTCCTATTTTGGTTTGATTAGTATGTTTACGTCTGGTGCTTGTTGGCTCGCGTGTGTAGCCCAGCATATTGGGTCGTAAAGTAGGAGTTGCTGTGTTGGTATAGAAGAAAAAACTAGGCTTGCCCCTGTAGTGCAGCCGCCATAAACATATTAAAAATATAAAACTCCTATAAAAACTCTTTCTTTGATAGTTAAATTTTTTTTAAGTATGTTATAGCAGAAATTCTGAGTTGTACTCCTCTCAGAAGGCTGGGCTAGTGAAGCTCGCTCTTATGAGCATAACTATGTAATTTAATCTATTGTGTTGGGAAGGGTTGTTCATTTTTATAATGTGTTATTTTGAAGAGAACTGTGCTTTACATTTCATTGTCGCTGGGTGGCTAGGAGTGGCGAATTTTGTATGGGTTCTGCGTGTCAGATTTAGAGATCATAGTTGGAGCCTCTTAAAAATCTTGGGTGGGGTGTGACGCTCACCGCTTCCCCCAGAACCGCATGGCTTACTCGCTAGGACTCGCCAGGGCAGAGAATGTAGCTACAGTCTACCTATCATTGTGTACTTTCCTTCTCGAGAAAGCTTGTGTTGCAGACAGTTCAGAACTGTTCTTTGTTTTTGTCTGTCACAATCCTTTCTATTTTATTTAGTCAATTGAAAGTATTGTGTTAAGTAATTGAATGATGGGAAGGCGAGCGGGAGAGAGAGAGAGAGAGAGACCAGGTGGTGTGACTTGGTGGTGAGTGTGGCGCGTGGCCGGCCCCCTTACATAGGCCTCACAGGATTCGCTGCCTCCTGCCTAACACAGCCTACTAGGCGGCTGCTTACTGGGCGACTGTCGCGCGCCCTCGTGCCATTCCTGCGAACTGGGACTCCACCCATGCGGTCCCTGGAAATATCCTGGTCAGATCCGTCCCAGACAGCATACTCTAAGCATCTCCCATGAACTGTTCCACACTCTTGTCTTAGAATCATTCTCTCCTACTGCCTCTATCATTTCCACTACTTCCTCACCTTTTATTAATATCAATCCCCCTCTGGTTCCCTGCATCCACACCTTGAATTGGTGGCCAGACTGTATTATATGCTGGATCTCACTTTTCTTATGTACTAGGCTAAGGTTGAAGATAGTCATTGTCTTTTTGGGAGATTGTATTGCTCGGACTGTCTCCATCAATCACTAATGTTTCTACAGGGTTAAATAATGCTAGACTAGGGATCAGGTACCTTGCTGTTGGTGTTTTCACTGTGTGTAGGCTACGTTTGAGCTGCACGACACTACGGATTCTGTGGGTTACCTGGGTGGATCTTTTGTCTGTGTACCTTGGAGTTTAGACTGTGTAGTGCGTGAGGGCTGCTTGCCTAATCCACCCAACACTGTTCTAACTCTATTTGCTTTTACTTTTGAGGGTCGCCAGGAGGATACTCGATACTTGTGATCGAGAATCCTCAAGAGAGCACCCCTTCATATTAACGTAATCAGGCCGCACAGACCCAAGGTCCACACTAGGCTAGGAGCTGCCTTGCTCCACCAGAATTCTGTACCTTTGCGCATCCCAGCTAGACTTTATTAACCCGGGTAGACATTAGCTGGATTAGATCATATACTCTTTTATGCATACCCATTATTTCTACACAAGCATTTTGAGGTCTAGGTTGCTGTAGAGAGACACAACCAGCATAGACCGGTTTTGTTAATAGGAGTACTACTTTTTCGTGGCGAGCATTATTACTGTTGCACCGCTTATAATATTCTTGTGTCCAATAACATTATAGGTCCAGCCTTTTTGTGTATTTAGCCTACACGTGCATTGTCCTGCCTCCTGCTATTTTGTGGTGCCATTTCCGATACGTTCTTCTTAGTAGCATCCGACATTATTCAGAAGATTCCTTGTTCGGTGCTTGAGGACTTTACAACACTTTCTTTCATAAAGGAGTGACAGATATTATTGATTAAAGTAACGTTAAGTAAACCTTCTTCTTGTTTGCATTAGATCACTCTTGTGATTTAATTAAGTTAACTATCTTTTCCTTGTGTACCATAACTAAGCAACCATATGTTATAGGTAATAGGCTGTTTCAGAGAACATCAGCCTAGAATAGTTGTTGTTGTTGTTCCCTAAGCTGCCTGGCCGAACAGCCCCGAGTCCCTGAGAAAGGCCATGGCCACGATCGGGCTTTCCCACAGAGCTCTCATTGAGTGTAGATTGTGTTGTTGGCGTAAGTGGTTGTGTGAAATGCAGTCTTCTATGATGTGTTTAATGGTATGGGGTGCTGTGTTACATCCCGGGCAGGCGTCGACAACGGAGTCATCCAGTCTCTTCTGATAGCTCAGGAGAGCTGGATGGTGTCCGCATCTCAGCCTGGCCAGGTGGACTCTGTCCTCGCGAGGAAGGGAGGATTCGGAAGGATGGATTTCGGGAGGTCGTGCATGCAGCTGTGTGTTGTCTGTGAGTGATATGAGTATGGATGTGCTTCTGGAAGTTGGTTCGGGGTGGGCAGGGAGGGAGAGAGGGACAATAATTGTGTGTGTGATACCGTGTGCTGGGTGTTGTTTTGATATTTCTTGGTGTCTGTGGGTGTGTTGCCATGTAGTTTAGTGGGTGGTCTTGGTTCGTGGAGGCTGCTGCCAGGAATTGAGTGCCTCTCATGTCCAGATGGTCTTTGACTTTGAGGATTTGGTTTCTTGATGTAGGTGATCTGTGGCAGTAGCTGTGCAGCCTGTAATGATCTTCAGGGCTTTGTTTTGAATAGTCTGTAAGGTCTTATGATGTGTTTCAGCTAGGTTAGAAGCCCAGGCTGGGCTTGCGTATTCCATCACTGATCTTATGTATTGTTTATATACTGTGGTGGTAGTTTCTTTTTGTGTCCAAATTGTGTGAGCAAGTGACCTGAGGGCGTTAAGTCTGGGTGTCAGTTTCTTTTTAATGTTTGTGGTGTGCTGTTTGAATGTCATATGAGTATCATATGTTACTCCTAGGATTTTGGGTGTGTGTGTATGTGTTAGGGGTGTGTTGTTTATGGTGAGTCGAGGGATGTATTCGTGTTCCCTGTCCAACTTGTGAGCAGGGTTGCGGTGGATTTGGCTGGGGCTAGATTAAATGTTTGTAGTGCACCAGCCATTAGTGTGTTGAATAGGGTTGAAGGAGATCTGTTGCTCTTTTTGGGTCATGGTGTGTGCATGTATTTACCTAATTGTATTTACCTAATTGTAGTTTACAGGAGTTGAGCTAAGCTCGTGTTGTCCCGTCTCTCTACTTTTTATCCAATTTTTCTTGAAATATGGATGTTCCTTGCCCCTACCACCTCCTCCTCCAACCCATTCCATTTGTCAATACATCTATAGGGGAAGCTAAACTTCCTGATATCGTTCTTGCAGGTAGGTCTTTTTACTTTGTAGCTGTGGCCTCTAGTTATTCCTGTATCCATAATTAATATCCTCCCTATCCAGCCTAGGTACATTTGTACATCATTATCATGTCTCCCCTCTCTCTCCTCTCTTTTAGACTCGGTAGATTTAATTTGTCTAGCCTCCCTTCATATGGCAGTTCTCTGAGACTTGGAACCAATCTAGTGACTGCTCTCTGGATTCTTTCTAACTTGTGAATATGCTTCTTTAGATGCGGGGACCACACCACTGCTGCATACTCCAATCTTGGTCTATTCATTATCATAATTTTCGCTACCATGGTCTCTACCAAATAGTTCAGAGCAACTTTCATATTCCCGGCCATTGCATACATTCCGCTAAAGCTTGTTAATATGTTTCTCTGGCGACAAAGTATCTTGTATAATCAACCCTAAATCTTTTTCTTTTTCGGCCTTGCTAATTTTATTATCTCCCATCCTGTACTCCCAATTTGGTCTATTCACACTTCTTCCCATATTTAACACATGACATTTACTTATATTAAATGTGAGTGTTATGTCATCTGCATAGGAGGCTAAGTTTATTTGGGGCGTATTGGGTGTAGTTATATCGTGCATGTACAGATTGAAGAGTGCGGGCGATAGGACGGATCCTTGTGGGACTCCGTTTGGAAAGTTTCTGATTTTAGATGACTGACCGGCAAAAGATACGTGTGCACATCTGCCTGCTAGGAAGTTGGCCAGCCACCGTTTTGTGTTGTTGTGCATGTTTGTGTTGTAGATTTTGTTTGTTAGGTTGTGGCGGGGGATGGCATCGAAGGCTTTACTAATGTCGAGTGTGGCTAATAGTGATCTGTGTGGTGGTCTAGCTGAATTGATGCCGTCGAAAGCTCTTTGTGTAAGGTCTGTGAGAAGAGTGTTTGTGGAGTGCAGTGGCCTAAAGCCATGTTGTGTTGGAGCTAGGGGTAGGTCAGGTGTAATTAGTTGTAATACTAGGCGTTCCATGACTTTGGAGGGGGAGCAAAGGAGTGTGATGGGGCGGTGCGAGGAGGGTAGCGTGGGGTCTTTGTTGGGTTTGGGGAAAGTGATGATGATACCATGCTTCCAAATGTCTGGTATTGTGTTGTGTGAATAGCTGTAGTTTGATATGTTAGTGAGTGCTTGTATGCCTTGTGGTCCCAGGTGTCTGAGGTGTATGTTGCTTATGTTGTCTAGGCCACAGGCGGGTGAGTGCTTGAGATTGTTGATGATATGCTTTGTCTGGTGATTGGTGAAGGGTGTATAGTCAGGGTCTGTGGGGAATTGTCTCTTACGTCGGATGACACGTCGGTCGTCTTTGTGAGGTTTTAGGTGGCTGACATGTGAAAAGTGATTGATGAGAGTGTTTGCTTGTTGTTTACATGAAGGAGTAGAGTCTGTTGTTGTGATTGCAGCATGTGATTGTGTTGTGTTGCTGTTGGAAAGTGTGATGCTGTTTAGTGTTTTGTATAGTTTTTTGGGGTTTGTTTTGTGATCAAGTGTTTGTAGGAAGTTATTCCAATTTAGTTTTTGTTGTTCTTGTATTTTGTTGTTAGTTTGGGTGTTGAGTGCTTGAATTTGTTGTGTGATGTCTTGTGTGTGGGGTGCTGGGGAGTGTTTCAGTATGTCACGTTGTCTGATGAGGTTTTGAATTTCTGGTGTGAAGTTGGGGTTGTGTCTTTTTCTGTTACCTCTTGGAATGTGTTTCTTGTCAGCGTTTTGGATAGTTTTATTGAGTATGTGTACAGCATTGTTGATGTTAGTGATGGGTGTACTGTTTAGAGTTGTGAAGTGTTGTTCTGTCTCATTTGTGAATGCTTCCCAGTTAGCTCTTTTATAATTGGTGTATGTGTGTTTGTGGCTAGCTGGGGTGAGTCTGGTTTTGGTGGTGATAATGATCGGGAGGTGGTCAGAGCCTAAGGTTCTGACCACCCTCCAGGATGTTGTGGGGGCGAGTTCTGGGGAGCAAAAGGTGATGTCTGGAGATGATGGGTTATAGAGGGCTTGGTGAGGAATATGGGTATGTTGATGGATGTCGTTAAGGATGATGAGGTTTATCGGTTTGGTTTTGTAGTACCAGCCCTCTGTCTGTGTCGGGGTTGTCGACAAACCAGGCCGACGTCTTGGCGTTGAAGTCACCACCCAGGATGATGTGTGGGGTGTGTGGGTGTTTGTGATGTGTTGTAAGTGTGGTCTGTATTCATTTGGTACTGTAGGGGATGTTTGGGGAGGGATGTATGTGTTTATGATGGTTATGTTGGAGTTGTTGCCAGTGCGTATTTTAATTGACTGTATTTCTGTTGTGTTATCATTTGGGGGGAGGAGTGATTTGGTTTGTACACTGGTTACTATGTATGATATTTCTTTGTGTACCAGGGTGATGAGTCCACCGCCCCCGCCGACAGCCCGGTCTTGTCTGATGGTGGTGAAATTATGAAATGTGGGTGTTTTTTTGTGTTGTGCGGAGTTTTGTTTCTTGTAAGATGGCAATGTGTATGTTGTGTTGTTTGATGAAGTGTGAGAGTTCGTGTTTCTTTGTGTTGATGCCATCTATGTTCAGTTGAAGAATGTTAATGTTATGTGCACGATGTATGTTGGGTGCTGCTGCACGAGGATGGGGTGGGGTGGGGGTGATGGGGGGGTGGGGGTGAGGGAGGGGCTGGGGGTTGGGATGGGTGAGGTGGGGGTGGGGATTGGGGAGCAGGAGATGGGGGTTGGAATGGATTAGGATGGGGTGTGGTGTGTTTTTTTTGAGTTGAGGATGTGGATGGTATGGGAAGGTTAGGTGGGTTAGGGAGGAGAGGTGGACGGGTTTTAGGGGGGGGAGTGGATGATATGGGAAGGTTAGGTGGGTTGGGGAGGAGAGGTGGACGGGTTTTAGGCGAGGGATTTGACTGGGAGAGGGAGGGGCATGAGGAACAGGTCCAGGTGTTTGTGTAGTGTTTTCTTGGAGGCAAGTGTTGTGCAGGTGAAGTGGGTCCAGTTCCCACATGAATTGCAGAGAACTGAACCCTTAGTATGGCGACTCGAAGTGATGGGTGTTGAGCAAGTTGGACATATGTATGTGAACGTGGGTCCTGGGTTGCTCTCAATGTCTCCGGCTAGAAGAAGTCTTCGAGAAATGACAGCCGGAGAGTAATTTCTCGGTGTAGGAAAAACTGTGTGATGTGTGTGTGTGGTGTGAGAGGTGTGGAAATCCCCGGCCGGACCGAAGCCGCTCCAAGGACCCGTGCCCCCAGGGAGGGGGCAGGGGATGGTTGTGACGGTTTGGCTCCCGAAACTGCTCCCCGCGGCCGGCATCCGGTTTTCCTCCACTGGTCGTTGATTTTGTCTTCGGCTGTGGAGGGTCGGCAGCCATCCGCGGTTGGCAGCCTCGGGAGGTGGCCCCACGGCGTAGACGCCGCCACATCTATTCAGCCTAGAATAGTAGAAGCACATAGATACTGAGAGTTAAGATACCCCGCTATCGCAGATATAACTCTGGAGGGTATATGTGTTCTTTGTTCGACGGGATTATATATCAGGGGTTGGATCTAGCGTTTCCGTTGTTGCATTTATGCCAGTCTAGTCCAATGTATCAGAGCCACTGATTTATACGAGACCCGATCGTAACATGATGAAGAATCTCCTAAAATTTAGTAATTAATTTATGACTTTAATATTAATAATAATAATCTAATCTTTTCTTTTTCAAAGCGCCAGTTCTTCCAATATACAGGAATTCACTATCGCTCAAGATACCAGTTAACCCTTAATTCGCGGCGACCGTCATATGACGGCAGAGAGAAGAAAATTGGCCTCCTGCGGCACTCGTCTTATGACGGGGGCCATTTTGAGACTATTATGAGCACTGAGAGAGAGGCCGGGCGTTGGAGGGAGCATAGGCGGGCTCCAACAACTCTCCACGGCCATGCGACGTACACTGAAGCCCGACACACGGCTGTCTACCTCATGTGCAGTCTCATACACAAAAACAGCCAAATTGCCACTATTTTACCGATTTTGCCCTTCGGTTTTGCACGATCGTTGCAAGATAACCAGATATCGTACAGGGATGATTCAAGTATCATTGGAAAGCTCCATCATTGCACTTTCACGGATGTATACTGTAATTATATTACGCTCTGGCTCTTGCTTATGCATGAAAAAGAGCATGAAATGAAGGTAATTTTCGGCAAATATACCCGCCTGGTGCTACGGTGATATACACAAGATACCCCGCTTCACAAGAGTTTAGTAAATCCTCTATGCCAAGTATTTATGAAAGAACCACCGACTTTGCCCTGTAGCTGTCAGTCATGACACCTGTTTAAGTTACCGATATCGTGATGATCGTTTTTTTCTTATGTCTTCTTTTCTACATAAAGACTATAATCTGTCTTGTAATTGAGCTTCTTTAACCCCTTGAGAACCAGCGATGCACGTTATGTGTTGCCTATGTATGTAACGCTAAACCCCAGCGACTTAATGGGTGTGTCTGGCTTAATTACGCTGGTGTAGTGACTAGCATCTTGGACTTCCACCCAGAAGGCCCAGGATCGCGCCCACGCTCGGCGCATTAAAGGTTTTTCACAAGCACTGAGTCGTTACCGTCCCTTATGAGCAAGGGGATGGGGTAGTAGTACAGGACCCCAATGGAAATACGCCTAATTGGCCTTATTGGGCTATCCTTAGCTGGCTTAGCATGCGCTAGCTTTAAGAACTATTATGTCCTATGGCACCTAGAGGGTTCAGATTTGTATGAGAACTGCTTTAGTATCCCACGCAACAATAACGATGGCTTGAAACCCTCCAAGTCCAGCCGCTTGCGTGTGGGCACGTGTGGGAGTGATTTTCCAGGTTTTTGCCTACCCATTTCCCCATGTTAATTGCGACTTTCCGCCGCCCCGCAGGACCCCTAAATTACCTAGATGATTTTTTTTTTGTGGTTTTTCCTTCATTACTAACCCATCTCATATGTTTTAAAGAAGACAAAAATGACAACCTGCTGGTCCCTCGTACATTTAATATAAATCAGCTGGTGCTCAGTCGGTTAATCATGACAACTCTAACTTGAAACACAATCTCTTCCTCAGAGTTGAAGATACAGTATTATGGATGGATGGAGTTAATGACTGCTTGAAGGAAGTCAGCAAAGAAGCACCAACTGCCCAAGAGTATGAAAAACTTAAAAATAAGTTTGTGGTAAGTTCAGCTATGTTTTTTTTACATGTTGTTACTTGCATGTGAGGATTGGGGTTTGAAATACATCCACTGTACAGTAATATACTTAACTGTCATCAAACTACAGTTATTCACACAACACAATACCCAACATTTCGAAGCTCCGTACCATCATCACAAGGCCCAAACCCAAAAAAGAGCCCACAAGACCCTCTTCACACTGCCCCATCACTCTCCTCTCTGCACCCCCTCAACGGTTACCGAAACGCCTCATATTACAACTAACCACACCTCACTTTCCCCTAGCTACATCACAACACGGCTTTAGGCCACTACAACCCACAACACACTTCTTACAGACCTCACACAAAAAGTTTTTGATGGCATAAATTCACAGAACACAGCTCGTTACAATTGACATTAGTAAAGCTTTTTATTCCATTCCCCGTCACAACCTTAAAATAAAATTCTGAACACAAACATGCACAATATCACAAAATGATGGCTGGGCAACTATCTAGCAGGCAGAGGTGCTCATGTAACATTTGCCGGCCAGTCATCGAACACCAGAAATTTTACAAACGGAATCCCTCAGGGATCCGTCTTGTCACGGACACTCTTCAACCTATACATGCACGATCTACCCATACCCCACACACCCCAGATGTAGACGACATAACACTCGCATGTACACATAGACGCAAACACAGCCGCAAAACTCCTTCAACCGTACCTGGCTGTTTGGCCAGGCAGCTTAAGGAACGACTACTACAGTACACTGTACTACCGTACCTAAACACACTACTGTACATGACTGATTCACCACAAACAGACTCAAACTAGCCCCAGCCACATCTACAGCGACCCTTTTCACAAACTGGACAACAGAATGTCGCCATATCCCTCACCTCACCTTAAACATCCCCATAACACACACACTCTCCAAATCCTTTGTGTAACATACAATACATCAATGTCTTTTAAACAACATGCTACAAGCGTCAAAAACAAACTGACACCAAGACTAAGCGCCCTCAAGTCACTTGCCCACACAACATTCGGACATAACAAAGAAACTACCATCACAGTATACAAACTTTATATTCGTTCAGTGATGGAATATGCTAGACCTGTTTGGGCCTCTAACCTCACTGAAAACTCATCACAACACCCTACAGACTATACAGAACGAAGCCCTCGAATTAATCACTGGCGGCTGCACAGCTACCGCACCTACAGACCACGTACACTAGGAAACCAAAGTCCTCAAAATCAAGGATCATCTTGATTATGAGAGGCACACAATTTATCGGCACAGCCTCCACAAACCAAAACCACTCATTACACTACATGGCAGAACACCCACACACACAACAATAAACATCAAAACAACACCTTGCATGTGTTATCATACACAAATATTGTCATCACTCCTCCCTCACCCACCCCAATCCAGCCTCCACACTATCAAACACATTACTGTATAATACACAACCACTTACGCCAACAACACAATATACATTCCTTGAGAGCCTTGTGGGAAAACCCGGTTTCGGCCGTGGCCTTCCTTAGGAGCTTGGGGCTGTTCGGCGAGGCAGTCTCGGGAACGACTACTATTACTACTTTTAAAGCATAGGACTAGCCTATTTGCGTACATTTTATTTGAGATTTTTATGTTTGTGGTTCTTTTATCATTTTACGTTGTATGCCTTGCTTTAATAATTTTATAATTTGGGATATTTTATTGGGGATTAAGGTTTTATTATTGTGGAATATATTTATCTTCCCTCTTTTTTAACTAGGAAAAGGTGAAAATGGTGGTTAAGGATCTAATACTTATTTGTTTTCTATAATCTTATTTATTATTTTTTAAGTACCGGTAGGTAAAAAGAACATGGTGATTCTTTTATTTACGTTTTTCTTCTGTCTTTGCTCAGGGCGTGTGTGGTGACCTGGAGTCACGTCGAGAATCGATGAAGTGGCTGGTCCAGATGCTGGACTCCCTCATAACCCACATTCCCGAGGAGGATGGACAGTACGAGCAGAACAAGCTCGAGTCCCTCATCACTCGCTACAAGGCCCTCCTCCCCACCATCGAGGCGGCCCTTACCCGTGCCGAGACTAATACTAAATGCTACCACTATCGCGAGGATATCACTAAGATCATCACCTCGCTGGACACTATGATTAAGCAAACTGAGACAAGCCCGAAACCAGAGACGCTGGAAGCCATCCTAAAGCGTATTAAGGAACAGACGGCTCTCGTTCACCAGCTGGAGAGTCAGAGGGATAGTATATTCTCCACCATACAGCAGGGGAAGGATCTCTCCAGGGACCAAAATGCTCCCCTGTTTGTTAGTGCCATGCTACAGATGCTGGAGGCCAAGTGGATGGAGGTGTACAACGGCTCAGCAGATAAGCTTAACAAACTCAAGAACACCCAGAAAGTTTGGTCAGACTACAGCGAGCAGAAGACCGAAATCATGAAGTTGATATCCCAGGCCGAGTCGGAATTATCTAGCATGATAACTCACAGAAATCCACAGCAGGTAGCGGATGAACTTAGTAATAAGCAAGAAATGAATGAACACCTTACAGAAACTACAGACCACATGATGCGCAAGTTACACAGCCATTCTAACAATCTTGCCAAGCTTGCCGATCCAGAGAAAAAATCCATACTGGAAAAAGAAGTGGTTGAAATCGAGCAACGAATGCAAGTGGTTATCGACACCGTTTCAGAAAAGATTGAATTCCTGGAACAACTTAATGTCAAATGGGTGCACTTCACTGGGACACTGCAGGAACTAAGAACGTGGTTGACCAATGCACAAAATGTCCTGGAGCGTCTTGTTACCTTAGAAATGACTCCAGAAGATCGAAACTCGCAAACTTCAGAACTCAAGACAAAGATAAATGAAAAGCTAGCAGTTATTAGGACTTTAGAGGAGGAGTCAGAGGAACTCTTAGAAGGAGAGCCATCAAACGACGCTTTACAGTTCAGTGCTGAGCTGGGTGAACTGAAGATGAACTTAACTACGCTGAACAAACACACTGAGAAACATTCCGAGACTGTCCGTAGTGATTTAACACACTGGACAGAATACCAGAAAGAGATCCAAGAAATTAGACCATGGCTTGAGGGTGCAGAAACGAAAGTAGCTCTAGGAATGAGTAAACCAAACTCTATGCAAGAGGCCATCCAGTCATCAGAATCTGCCAAGAAGTTTGAGAAGGAGTGTGATGATTGTTTAGATAAGTTACGATCTGTTTCATCAAAAAGTGCACAAGTAGCTAGAATGTGCTCAGTTGTGGACGAAATTGATGCATTAAATTCTCGCTGGACGGCTGTTCACGACATCGCTCTGCAGTGGAGTGAAAGATCAGAGTGTCTCTTAGTTGAGTGGGAAGATTTTAATTACAAGTGTGACGCTGTTATCATCCTGGGTGCATCAAATGGAGGAACGGCTAGAGAAGGTGAGTGAGTATGCACCCACAATCTTACGTCTAGAGGATCGCGTCGGTAGCCTCAAGGACATGGTGAAAGAAGTGGGAGAAAAGCAGACTGACATCATCAACCTCACAGCTGTTGGGGATCATATCTCTGCTGGCTTGGGTTCGGAGGGAAGTGCTTCGGTTAAATCCACCCTGCTCGAGTTGAAGAACATGATCGTCAAGTTGAGTGACGAAATGCGCAAGCTGAAGAACGACCTATCAGATATTTCAATCGTACGACAAGAGTTCATTGCTAAAGTAGACAAGCTAGAAACCTGGCTTAATAGCTTCAGCAATCACTTAGATGAACTGGAGGACATAGATGTGGATGAACTGGATGGCTGCCCGGACCTGGTGCATCGTTTACAGCAGGATCATGATGAGAAGCAGGATGATGTGACCGCCCTGGCCGAAGAGTGTCGGGATGTGGGTGATCGTTGTACTGGCTCAGACCGTGACGATCTCTTCACACAGTTTGATGATGCCGAGGCTCGCTTTGAGAATTATGGGGAAGTGCTTATAGCCAAGAAACCGGCCATTCTCAAGTGGAAAGAGTTTCACGAGTGGCAGAATAATACTGAGGCTGTTGTGAAGGGAATTACTCAGCAACTGGATGCCAAGCCAAATCTTGATGATCTGTCTCAGCTGAGAAAGGAATTGCAAAATCTTGATGAACAGTGTCAATCTTGGGAAGATGAATCCTCACATATTACGGATCTATGCAGAAAAAGCTCAATGACTGTAAGAGATCCGGACACAGGCTCTGCATTAGACATTGGAACTAAAGTGACTGAATTTAAAAAGAAAATTGACTCATTGGAGGGCCAGCTTGATGGCAAACAAGATCAGCTGCAGCAGGTCAATAACATGTGGGAAGCTTTCCACCAAGTCAAGAACCAACTCAGTGAGTTCCTTGAGGGTATGAGTGATAAAGTTCAAGATAAAGATTTGATCGAGAGCACATATGAAGGAGTAGAGAACCTATTGAAAGTTGTAGAAAATGCTCTTGAAGAAATGCAAACCCAGCTAAAAGCAAAAGAAAAGTTGCATGAACTAGGGCGTGAGTTGATGTCCAGTGACTCGACTCAGTTGGTGTCAGTTCAGAACTCATTAACAGCTGCAGATGGCAGTTGGGATCGCTCACAAAATATGCTGTATGAGATGCAAACAAAATTCACAAACATCACTTCTCTTTGGAAGCAGTGCTTAGATGGCCAAGAGTTCTTAAGTGAAGCAATAGCAGAGGCGCAAACAAATGTTGAAACCTTGGAAAATAAACCTGCAGAAGCGAGCAGTGTCCAAACAATGATGAATCTTTGCAAGAAAACCTCAGATACTCTCAGAAAAACCAGACCACAACTTGAGAACTTCATCTCAAAATCCCAGCACCTGAGCCAACAGTTAGACAGCGAGGAAGGGTTGGACTCCAGTACTGTACGTAAACAGTGTCAGGAAACCCAGACCAAGTGGCAGTCCATGGTAGATCTGCTTAATCAACGCTCTCAAAATCTGGAAGGTCAGCTTGTCCTCTGGAAACAAATCATGAGTGGCAGGGATGAAATTCTTACATGGCTTAATGATATAGGTGAAGAGCTGGATGAATCTGAAGAAAACCACCCAATGGAAGAGACTTCACAGAAACTTGAAAAGTACAAAAATGAATTGTCCAATTATGAAAATCTGTTTAGGAATTTACAGAGCCGTGCCAAACAGCTGGAATCACTGAATTCTGGTTCATCGGTAACTCGAATTGAAGAGATAATTAGCACCATTACATCTGAATTTGAACAAACAGAATCATCTGCTTCCAAGCTTGATACCTATATTGATGAGATGAAGGAAGAGGAGACCAGTGTTCTTGATGAAATCAGAAGTACCAATGATTCCCTGACTCATATTCGTGATAGACTGATGAAGTGTGAAGATATTACTGGTGATGACAAGAAGATTCTCCTTCGCTATGAAGCTGCTACCAACATTGATGATGAACTAGATGATGTTGGTGAGAAACTTAAAGGTATCAAAGCTCAAATTGATGAATTTAAGTCAAGTTACAGTGGGTATGAACCAAGTAAGATTATGAAGGAATTTACCACGCTGACTAAGAAACACGAAGGTATTGTTGCACACACATCAAAGGTCTGCAGAAACCTTTACCATGTTATTGAAAAACACTATCAGGATCGACTGGCATCCCTCCAGAGGTTCATCACCGTTCACCAAGAGAAAATTTCTTGGTGTAAGACTGAGCCCGGGAATGACCGGTATGGTATCGAGGCCAAGATATCTTCCCTGGCAGATATTCAAGCAAGCCTAAAACTGGGTGTGGCCAAGAAGAAGGAACTTGAGACCAGTCGCGACCTATACCTCCGAATAGTTGACGAAGAAGAGGAGGATGATATCCAGAGTGAGTGTGAGACGGCAATAACAGAATTCGAGGAACTGAGTAAATCCTTAGATGAGTGCCATGAATCACTATCTCAAGCCTTGTCACTCTGGCAGCAGTATGAACTTATGACGGAGAATCTGAGCTCGTGGCTGCGTGAGGTGGAAGCTCGCGTCCGCACCGAGACCATGAACCAGATTGACATGAGCAAAGTGCAGGAGAAGATTGAGGAGACCGAGGCATTGCTTGAAGAAATTAACAGTCATGATGAAGAAATGTGTGAACTGGTAGAAAAGACTGAGGAATTGTTGGAGATTAATACAGACAGTAGGGCGGGAGAATTTGCCAGCCAGATACAAGCTAGAGTCAAGGCGCTCATTCAGTTCTGTAGTACATTCCTTAACAAACTGAACCAGTTGACCAAAGACCAGAAGATGTATCGAGAGACTATTGTAAAAATGGAAGTTTGGCTCAAGGATGCTGAAGAGAAATTAAAAGATTTTGAACAGCTGACAAGAAGTGGCGGTAAACCAACTCTGGCATACCAGTCAAAATTACAGAGCTTAAAATCATTTGTTGAAGAGAAGAAAAATGGCCAGCAACTTTTGAATGCTGTAGTAGAGCATGGTGAAGCCCTTTTCTCTGCCATAACTCCAGAAGGCCGGGAGAAGATCCGCTCAGACCTCCGTACTCTGAGAGACACGTGGGAGGCTCACCTGGACAAAGTCAATCACTTGTACAAGAGAGTTGAAGGCATCATCATGCAGTGGTCCTCCTTTGATGACAACTTCAGTCAAGCTTCAAAGTGGCTGCAAGACACTCAAACTCGTGCTGGATCCGACTTTGACTTAAAAGCATCATTACCTGACAAGAAGGCTCAACTCCAGCAGTACAAGTCAATGCATCAAGATATAACTTCACATGAGAGTACGATCTATGGACTTAAGGAGAAGGTTGAATTCCTCACCGATGAAGAGACCTCAGAAACAGTGGATGACATGATCAACCAATATCGAGGAGCAATGACAAAGACCCAACAAAGAATTACGCAATGTGAAGAGTATATCCAGCACCATGAGGCTTATCTGCATAATACTGAGAAGTTCCGAGACTGGATCACCTCCCAAAAGGCAGAGTTGGCTTTGTGTGCTGATGTGTCACCGGAGAGCAGTGATGTCCAGTTGAAAATGAGTATCCTAGACCAGCTGGACGTGAGTGAAGAGGAAGGCCAGGAGCTATATGACCTGTGTGAAGAGAGCTTAGAACTAACCTTGAAGAGCACTGATCCATCTGGACATGCCACTACTAAAGCTGATTTGGATGCCCAAGAAGGAAACTGGCAGATGCTGCAACATGAAATCACTGAAGGGAAGAAGAAACTGTATGGCATGATGTCCAAGTTTAATGAATGTGAGGAAGTTGTCCAGTCGCTAAAAGAGTGGCTCAAGATTGTGGAAATCAGAGTAAAAGATCAGTCTCTGAAGAGCACTTTAGAGGGCAAAGAAAACCACCTTGATCGCTTAAGACAGTTAGAAGAGGAGATTAATGAGAAGGGATCAGAAATCAACGAGGCTCTCACACAAGCGCAGAATATGGATAGTGAAGGAAAACATGCAGTTCAGATTTCCCAGTTATCTTCTCGATACCAGGCACTGAAGAACGTCTTGAAGGAAATGATGAGCCGCTATGAGCAGTTCATCCGTGAGCACAAAACATTCCTGGACAAGTATCAGGAATGTTTTGAATGGGTAACAGCAGTAGACCAAGATTTGAGAGAGCATGCAGAAATAGTTGGCGATATGAAGATCCTCCAGACAAGACGCAACAAAGTAGAACAACTAATCGAGCTCAAGTCTAGCCAGGCAAGCAAAGTTGAGGCAGTCCTTGAATTGGGTGAGAGACTTTATTCCCATACTGCCCCTGATGGACGTGAGAATATTAGAAAAAGCTTGCGTGAGTTACGAGAGAAGTGGGAGGCTTGGTGTGAGTCGGTAACAAATGCTGGATCAACTCTAGATCAGTGTCTACAACAGTTCTCCGACTTCTCTGGGGCACAAGAGCAGCTCACACGTTGGTTGAAGGACGTAGAACTTGCCATGCAGCAGCATACAGAGTTGAAAAATTCCCTGCAAGAAAAAACAGCCCAGCTTCAAAACCACCGACTTGTCCATCAAGAAATTCAAGCCCATCAAAATTTGGTTGAAATGGTGTGCGAGAAAGCCCAGACACTAGTGAACCAAACGCAAGACAAGACACTAAATGTATACATCCAGTCCATACAAACACTCTTCCACAACATCGTCCTGAAGAGTCGCGATCTGCAGGACAAGCTGGACGTTTGTTCCCAAGACCACGCCCAGTTCAACACCCTGTGCAAGAGTTTTGGGGACTGGCTTAACCAACAAAGGGACCAGCTGCAACTCTGTGCTGACGCATCCGGAGAAAAGTCTGACCTCACCAAGAAACTAGACATATTGAAGGTAAGCTATGAGATAGATTATTTAATTAACAATTGTATATGCATAGCATTTTTAACAAAACAAATAAAGTATGGTAGTAACTTATATCTTCATTGAGATTAGAATAATTGTAGGTGCTGTATGCATTATATTTGTCTTGTTACAAACTTACAATTGATAAAAAAATGCATGTTATGTTAATCATTCATAGATGCTATTGTTTTAATGTCATTCAGTCCAACATAGATAGTTTTACTCAGCTTAGGAAAGACTTCTAGGAATCAAAGGAGTAAATAATGTCTTGAGTAACTTTGACTGATACATGTCCTTCCTAAGCTAAAAATCATCTAATGTTAGCCAGAATGAAAGAAAGGAAAATGTCATCTTAATGAAATGGTTAATACTTGTTAATGTTTTTTTTTTAATATTTTTTAGTAGTAGTAGAAATTGTCCTTTTTTCATCATAATACCAAACCATATGCATTTTAACTTTCTTGCAGAGGGTAGAAATTGAGCTAAACACGTGTTCACAACTTGTTCCAGTGAATCTTATTGTTTCTAAGGTAACGTGTGTGTCCAATCTGCATGGGACTGAACCTCTATTATACCCCAAAGGTTTTATGATAAATGCTTTATTTTTCGTAGTCTCAAAGAGCATCCAGCTTTAAGGGAAATTCAAATATCCTGCATTATCATTGTGAAGTGTCTCCCTGTGGTTATGATAGTACTGTACTCAGAAAAAATGGCACATGAGTTTATCTCTAGAATAAATAACTTCTAAATTTCTAAGCTACATATGATCAACCTCATCCTCGACACATTGCTTCCTCCTGGAAAAACGCCCCTAAAGTGTGGCTATTGGCTATGGCAAAAGAATCTTCAGGCTACTTTGTCCAGAAGTGCTCACATTGCCCATGCTGCAATATTCTTTCCACGACTTGGACATTTGTCTTCAATATACCGACCATGCTACGGCCCATGGCCATGAAATACACAAGCCCTGTGAGAATCTTGTTCTAGACCCAGTGGTCTGGTTAAGCAAACTTTTAATTAATTAATCTTCTCCCAAACCATTGGTGGTTGTTTACTACCAAATTCCCTTCTCATAGCTACCACATTCCACATATCTTTCTTGACATTCTATCCTCCTTCATTCTTTGCACATGACCATAACCCCACAAAGTACTTGTTATCATCGGTTGGATCTGTACAGGTCAGGTTAAGTTATGTTATGTTATAATAATAATAATGTAAATATTAATTCCTGTGTCATTTTCTCTTGTTACAATTTTTTGTAAAATTGGTTGTGGCATACAGAGTGGTATAATGTCTATATCCAATCCTCCAGCATGAATCATACAATATATATCATCCACAATTCTATCCACTTAGCCCTTTGACTATGAGATCTGTCCCAAGCCAAGCCAATTTAATTAGGATACGGTCATAATAAAATATAATAAACTGTGCCCAGACACTCAAAGTATGTACAGTATGATGTCACATCTCCTTGTGACTGTATTTTGACAACTGACATCATTACTGGTTCAGCAGCACTACCCATGTCACATCATGATCATGATACTTATGATTGCCTATAGTCTGTTCATATAGCGAATCTAGAATTTGAGACCCCTAGCCTATTACAACTTGGGGATGGCTGGAGCAAACAGGCTGTAAATTATCAAACCTATTTATTGCCTGATTGAATTTTCCTAAATTAAAATGTAAAACTTGCAAACTAAACAAACCAAAATTGGGACAAGGACAATATAAAGTCAAATTAAATTATCAAAATCGCTATGTGGAAACAACGCTTACTAAAATGAAAATTATTAAATAAAAGAACACAATCCACCACATAGGGTGTACATCACTACATGAGCAAGTTAATCTGTTTCCCAAGCAAACCAATCGCACATATAACAACGCACTATCGTCACGTTAAAGGAAGTAGTCAAGTTTGGGAAGTCCGGGACGTTCTGGCAAATTTTACTAAACTTATGTTTATAAAATGTTAGAACTACCAGCTAGATTACTCAAGTCCTTATTATAGTCATGAGAGGATGGTGGTCAGGATATCTAGACTCGTTATAATGAGTACCAGTAACTGAAAAATTTGAGTTTCTGGGCCTTGTAGTTTTATTGAAGATGGTTTTAGCCCATTTAGTCACTATGAATAATGAAAGAAAATGTCTAAGATGAAAACATTTGGCTGACGATGGCCATAATGAACGGGTTAAGCTCCCAACACAGATATTATAAACAACAGTACAGATACATCAATGTGGGTTTACAATTTGTAGTGCAGTGGACCCTTGTTATGCTTGATAAGTGTGTTTGTTCCATGACTGTCATATTGTAGTTACTGTATTTTATTCATCCAACTCAAGGCTGTGAGAATAGTAACACGTCTATATATTTGCATCTCCTAATTTTGTTTATATGGGAGTATTCCTATCTGTATTTTATAATGTGAAACTTGCAAAATAAACAAACCAAAACTGGGACGACACAATATAAAAGCAGAAGAACTCATCAAAATACACTGACCTTTCAACATTCAGGTTAATCTATCTTATTCCGCTGTAGCTTTGATATAGATTATAAGTCTCCACAATCATAACTGGGTAGATTCTATTAGTTTACTGTTGTATATTTCCTTTTAGTCTATATTGCTAGACATATAGGCTACACAATTCTCTATTATGCTTTGTTCATTTAATCTAAGCAAGACATTTTATAACCAGGTCTTGATTACTCTACTGTGATGTGATTTTCCTTTGGTAATGGACTATATCATCAGTTATGAAAACAAACCATTGTTATGAAGCAGAAAGGTAGCAGTGTTTTATTTTGCAATTATGTTTCAAGAAATACCAATTAAAATGTAAAGCTTTCAAAACAAACCAATCAAAACTGCTCAGTATAAGGACAAAATAACTTAATAAAATCACTATGTGGAAATAACAATTTAGCAAAATAAATTTATGAAATATAAAAACTCAAAACCACCATATAGAATGTACATCACCATAATTATGAGTAAATAAAGTCTGTTTCCCAAGCAAAGAGATTAAATTTCTTGTTTAGTTAAGATGAACAGAGTAATATGCTAAAATAAGGTAAACTGATTGCTGTTGATTTTGGACACACTCAGAACACTTTATGATTAGTATGTATAAATGTACAGTATTGTTATACACCGGTGCCGGTACTATGCCATAAACCCCTATGCAATTATCTTTACTTAATGCAGAGTTGAATAAAACAAATTATATACTGTATACAGTACATAATATTAAAGACTGGGTGATTCAATCTTATGTCCTAATGTCCGTGACATGAGTCTGCTAATAGTATGTGAGAGATGCAGTTTTTAATGCCGTGCACTCCCTTGATTGACAGGGCTAGGGTATGGCCCTTGTTACAGGGACTTTACTGGACATTTGCCACAAATCGCTAGACCGAGCTGCCCAATTTTTTGCCATCTATCGATGGCACGGCATGGGATCGTAATTTAGACCCTTCGGTCAGCAGTCAAACGCGCTACCGACCGTATTTGGTCAGCAGTCAAACGTGCTACTGACCATGCTATGGCCTGTGGACATGAAATACACAAGCATTTAATCCCCCCCCCCCCCACCCCTCTTTGGCTAATAGGTTGTTGTTCCCTAAGCTGTCTGGCCGAACAGCCCCGAGTCCCTGAGGAAGGCCATGGCCACGATCGGGCTTTCCCACAGAGCTCTCATTGAGTGTAGATTGTGTTGTTGGCGTAAGTGGTTGTGTGAAATGCAGTCTTCTATGATGTGTTTGATGGTATGGGGTGCTGTGTTACATCCCAGGCAGGTGTCGACGACGGAGTCATCCAGTCTCTTCTGATAGCTCAGAAGAGCTGGATGGTGTCCGCATCTCAGCCTGGCCAGGTGGACTCTGTCCTCGCGAGGAAGGGAGGATTCGGAAGGATGGATTTCGGGAGGTCGTGCTTGCAGCTGCGTGTTGTCTATGAGTGAGTGGATGGATCGGCGAGAGATATGAGTATGGATGTGCTTCTGGAAGTTGGTTTGGGGTGGGCAGGATGGGAGAGAGGACAGTATTTGTGTGTGATACCGTGTGCTGGGTGTTGTTTTGATATTTCTTGGTGTCTGTGGGTGAGCTGCCATGTAGTGTAGTGGGTGGTTTAGGTTTGTGGAGGCTGCTGCCAGGAATTGAGTGCCTCTCATGTGTCATGGTTAAGAGGTAAGAGAATATGGCCAACTTGTTCTACTGCGTGTAGTATAAGGTGACTAAAGGGAAGATGGCAGTAGTTCAATAGTCATCCTATACAGTAAAGTTTTCTTAGTGGCATTGTCTTGTGTGGTGTGGATAGATGCTACAAAGGTACTCTGCTGATTCTTGCCGAGATGCTGTTAATGCTATACCAGCATCAGTCTCATGCTTGTCATAGTGTTGTGGTTGGACTTTATTGTACTTCAGTCCAATTTACCTAATGACGGCCTGCTAGCATCAAATGTTGCACACCCCAGACCTGGTTCTTGGTGCCCTAGGCCTGGTTCTTGGCGCCCTAGGCCGGCACTCCCTGCCTAAAAGTACAGGGGCCCGAACCTGGTGGTTGTGCATGAGGAGGCTGCCTTACCAGTACGTTCATAATATCAGGCAAGCAGTAGTGCTGCATATGTGCACAGGATGCTACCCTGCAACTGGTTCCTATGGGATGCTCCAAGGCTATTGGATTGTATCCCTTGTTTTAACTGTGGATGATGGTGCTGGGGGCTATCTCTGGGGTAGTCTGGATTCAGTGACCTGGGTAAGGTTATTTTTCCTTGCCGGCTGATTTACCCAACTATGACTTCATTCGAAACTTCTTTGGGCTATACAGAAAGACTCTTGCAGATACATGATAAATTCGTTACCTGAAGATTGAACACAAAACAGTAAACCTAAACACTTATTTTTACTGTATTGCTGGTTTCCTATGCATGTCCTACCCTCACTGTTACTGTGTTTTGGGGGAATAGAGTTGGGAAGATAAGCTTGGCAGGAAATAAAGGTTTATAGTGCACAGTACTCTATCAATATTCAGAATGTTTTCATCCAACTTTGACATGTTGAAAAGAATTAATTTACAGTGTACGCACACTGGCAATTAGTTGTGTAGTGTATTTACTGTAGTTCTGAATATTATATTGTACGGTTTTAATGTTACATATAGCTGTTGAGGTTGCTATAGCTTTTTGGGGTTACAGTACTACAAAAGCTAATTAGAAATATGTTAGTACAGTATGCTTATGATTGTTTGGACTAGTCTAGACAGAGTATGGAATTTGTTAAGAGTTGTAAGATTTATCAGCAGAAATATATTGTAGTAGCTGTACAGTACATTAAATTAATTAATTATATAGTATTAATGTCAGTACAGTACTTTATTTTTAATAGTGTTGGTAAAATACTGT
Organism: Paralithodes platypus; assembly: GCA_032716605.1. Classification (NCBI taxonomy): domain Eukaryota; kingdom Metazoa; phylum Arthropoda; class Malacostraca; order Decapoda; family Lithodidae; genus Paralithodes; species Paralithodes platypus. Next base: position 12,593,843 of record CM064519.1, on the reverse strand, counting down.
GTAGGTGTTTGCTGTACAGTATAATGAGAAAAATACCAGTAGCTATTATAATAGTACAGTATTGTCAATTTACAATTTGAATAACAGTTACAATATACAGTACAGTACTGTATAATAGTCACAGGAGAAATTAACGATATCATAGATGTACCGCACTACTGGTATGGTATATCAATCTTGCTTCCTCTTACTGTACTTTATATTTTCTGCAGGACTTCGACACAGTTCACGGAGTAGGAGACAAGAAATTACTGGAGCTACGGACCCTAGGAGAGAAGGTAGCCTTGAGTACTTCTGAACGTGGTGGTCGGGCTCTGCGGGCCACCATATCATCCATGGAAGATGCTTGGAGCTCACATATCTCCAATGTTGGTCAGTATTAAGTTAAATTACCGCTAGGCTACTTTATATAATAAATTGTACATACAGTAAAAGTCCGATAATCCGATGACCGATAATTGGAGTCTCCCAATAATATATATTTTTTTAAATTAGGCCAAATTCGAAGTCACCCGATAGTCCGAATTTCAAACAGTCCCAAAGTCCCCTTTTTGTTACACACATATCTTATGTTCATGAAATCACTTTAAAAGTTTACCATTATTTGTCATATTGGATGTATAGCGTTATATTGTGCATATGCATAGCCTATATTGTGTTCAGATTTTTGTCAGGCCATTAATACACAGGTTCATAGGGGTACATTCCAATAATCCGAAAATTCGGTAATCGGAACGAGGCCCGGTCCCTTGCTATTCGGATTACAGGACTTTTACTGTATTTAACATTTTACTATGATAATTTGGCAGAATGGATATTAATTAAAATGTAAAACTTGCAAACTAAACAAACCAAAATTGGGACAAGGACAATATAAAGTCAAATTAAACTATCAAAATCGCTATGTGGAAACAACGCTTACTAAAATGAAAATTATTAAATAAAAGAACACAATCCACCACATAGGGTGTACATTACTACATGAGCAAGTTAATCTGTTTCCCAAGCAAACTAATCGCACATATAACAACGCACTATCATCACGTTAAAGGAAGTAGTCAAGTTTGGGAAGTCCAGGACGTTCTGGCAAATTTTACTAAACTCTGCATGAATAAAGAAACTACATGTTAAATGTCAAAATATTATTTAAAATCAAATTTGCAACATGACAAGACATTAACAATAGTACAAAATACAAATATTGATAAGATATCTATACTATTACAAAATAATATATAAAATACAGTACAGCACTCACTAACGATAGTGCTATCGGGTAGGTACCTGTAAGCATAGCATGCCTCAAGTGACCCCTATCAATAACTACCCTACAAATAACCTACATTTATAGCACAAATAAACTAAGGAAATCGCAAAAGTAAGCAATTGATACTATCGACAATGAATACATATAATATAAAGATAAATAATTGCAAAATATGAAGTAACAACAGATTTAAACAAAGAGTACTCTTTTAACAAGAACAATTAATTTAAAAAATCATCAATATTAATATTAATAATAGAAAAAGAAAAAGATAAACAATAAATACAGACAAAAAGTAAGCAGAGGTTATACAAGAAACCAAGTTAAAAATGCTTGATTAAAATTATTGATGTCAAATTTTAGAATACAGTCACAATAATTGACCCTAAAAAGATTAAATTTATGGAACAATTTACTTGCCTCAAAATTCAATTCAGTACATACATTTACATACAGTGGTTTTGATATCCATTTCCATTATATGAGAAGAAGCGTTTTATTGCCATTTTGCTTATTGGTTCTTCAGATGTCAAATAGCCATTGGGGCCAATTAAGGTACTTCAAAATAATTTGAATATTCTTACCTTACCTAGAAGGTTGATATTATATCTAACTGAGAACCCTAGCTATCACTAGTCAGAGCCATTACACCTTCTCTGATCTTATAACAGTTATTGTGCACTGTGTGATATTTTCCTAGTGCTGAAAACTTGGAATGAAAACTATGGTTGTGGATATACTGTATATTATTAGATATGGACTTACAGTACCATAACATAATTACAGGTGTCAAAAGTGACTTGGGTTCTATCAAGGTCATCCAAAATACCTACCTAATCTTACAGGTAACAGATCTAAAACCTTACTTATAACAAATTTTAGTTATGTTACACTACTTTATTTGAGCTTTTAGGTAATATAGATCCAACAACATTAAATTCTAGAGGTTATAAATGTTGTTGAGTGCTAGTATTTCCTTGTGTTATTACAGGTGATGTCCGAGACAATCTGAATGTGACTCTCCAGCAGTGGTCCCAGTTTGAAGAAGACCTTGAACATCATTCATCTTGGTGCAAGGAACAGGAATCCTTTTTCAAAGATCAACCCCTATGTGCTACTCTGGAGGAAAAGAGAGAACGCATTGAGACCCTATCCCAGAGAAGAGAAGATGTTGTCCGTTACGAGCGAGATATTGACATGTTCGTGGACCAGAGTCATGTCTTGGTCCGTGTGTCTGCTGTAGATCGCCTCAAGCCTCTCATCACCCAGCTCAGTAATCGCTACCAGAGCCTTCACATTCTTACTAAGGAAGCTGTTACAAAATGGCGTGGAATATTGGCTGACCACGAAGCATTTGAGGAGAAATTCGATGACAATGAAAAGTGGTTGGACAGCATAGAACAGTCTCTGGAGGACTTCCTTAGTGAACAGGATTCTGAGAAAAGAAAGACTCTGTTACAATATCTGCTAAGCGAGCGTGAACAAGCAATGCATCGCCTAGGGTCCATAACTACAATCGGAGAACGACTCTACCCTGATACCGCAACAGTGGGCAGGGAAAAGATCCGACAAGATCTACGAGCTATTCGAGAGCGTTGGGAGAAGCTGGAAGGTTCAATTGTAGATCAACAGCGACAACAAGAGGCTCTATCTCTACAATGGGTCTCCTTCTCTGACAGTATACAGGCTGCACGCAACTGGTTGGACAACATGGAGAAGACTATTAATGTTGATCCTGCCAACTGGTTGTCACTGCAGGAAATCAGATCTAGACTACTCAAACTGAAGGTTAGTGGGTCATAATTGTATACTTTTAAGTGAGAGATGTATGTACAGTATGTATGTATGTATATAATTATAGCCAGGCACATACCCAATAGCTGGGGGTGGCCTTCTCGAGACAGAGCCCGAACAGGGACAAACAAAAAACAAAATTAATAATAATAAATAAATAAATAAATAAATAAATAAATAAATAAATAAATAAATATATAATAATAATAATAATAATAATAATAATAATAATAATAATAAATACAAATTAACACACATCTAGGACGCCCAGAGACCCAGGCCCATTTGGTGTCTTACAGCAAAAGATTCCCAGGTCCCTTTTTTTTATCCTGATAACATGATTTATACCATTGCATGTACAGTACAGTACTGTTAAGGTAAGAATTAAATAATGAAATCGACATTTAATTATGTTTAGCAATCCGGAAATTATGATTAAGGACACCCCATTCTTAACATTAATCCTCCATTACAAACCCCAATGCACTAGAATATTCAGCTATACTGTATTTAGCTACATTACTTATATTAAGCAAAGCTATATTATATCCTATAACTTTGTGTGACAGACAACCCTACAAGACATCACGTCACACAAGCGTGTGCTGGACACGGTCAAAGAACGTGCAGGGTACATCCTACAAGCCTCCCCCAGCAACAAAGACGTCAATGAGGCGATCAAGGAGGTGGACGCCAGACACGAGGCACTGGCAGCCAAAACCAAGAGGCATATCGAAGACCTGGAGTGGATGACGGATAAATTGACTACCCACCAGGACCTTAGTCTTACTCATGCTGACTGGCAGAAGGATATGTGGGAGAAACTACACTCTTACACAGGTTGGTTCATTATTTTATTATTTGACTAGCTACTTGAGGTTCATTTAGTCTTGAAACTTTACCAGTATACAGGTAATGCACTACTTATGTTTAAAAAAAATTGAGTACCGGTACTACAGTAAGCTATACTGTACTAATGTTTTCTTTTGGGAACTTTGATTATAAACTATTGAATATTACTATTTAAGCTAAATTTTGTGTCTTCTATATTTGTTCAGACTACTCTGGCAACAAAGGTGCACTAAAGCAGCGAGTAGACCAGGTGTGTGGGTTGGAGGGAGCCAAGTGTGACGGTCGCAACTTGATCGCCCAGATCTCCGCCAACTCTAACCAGATCTTAGAGAAGCTGCCAGCCAGAGCCAAAGAGGCTTTGGAGCGAGACATCAACAACCTTAAGTAAGGAACTTGTTTCTATTAGTCACTTGGAAAGGATATAAATTGTGCCTATTCATATAAATTAAAATAAGGAAAAGCATCTATGTAAGACTGATAATTACATTTTATAGAGAATTTATTATTCTTAACATTGTTCTTAACACCAATAACCCCCCAAATGAAATTAATAAAAGCATATGATTATGTGATACCAGTATATATTAAACCCTGGGGAATTGAAGCTTCTCTTTTAGAAAAAAAAAAAAATCCTTTTCAAGTTTCCATGAAGCTCCTTTATGTGTTGGGTGAATAGGACTTGTTAACTTTGGCAGGTAACCTATCTGAGGGGATTTATAATAGCCCATTTATCATGCTGTCCAAGAGCAGCCATGTGTGGATTACCCAGTTAAGGGACCCCACCTCGCTTTTTTTTTCTCTTTCTCTCCCTCTCTGGTTTGTATCCATTCGGCCCTATTCAGCCTACTGTTTTAAGACGTTTATCCCCATCCAGGTGTCAATATTTTCCTGGCGATCGGTAGCGAGCCAGCATATATATATTTTTGTTTTGACAACAAGCTAAATTTGTACATTTTTTGATAGAAAAATTTCTCCGGCAAAGCCGGATTTCTCTATACAATGCTGGCTCGCTATCGCTCGCCAGGAAGAAGTTGACACCTTGATGGGGATATAAGTCTTAAAACAGTTGGCTGAATGGGGCCGAATGGATAGAAGCCGGGAAAAGAGAGAAAAGGAGAGAAAGATAAAAAAAAGCCGGTGACCGCCCTTAACTAAACATAACGTTTGTGTAGGTATGAGCTAGCAAAGTATGCCAGCACCCTGGCTGATGTGAAGCATGGGCTTGAGGAACGGCTACAGCAGTGGCACGACTACGAGGGCACCTACGATCGCATCCTCTCCTGGCTGGGGGACTCTGAGGCCGCCCTCAAGAACTACGCCCCCAAGTGTACACTGCAAGAGAAGACCGAACAGCTCGAGCGCTTCCAGGTTTGTCCGCTGGCTATTATAATGTAAAACTTGCAAAATAAACAAACCAAAACTGGGACGACATAAGATAAATGCAAAAGAACTAATCAAAATCGCTATGTGGAAATAACGCTTAATAAAATAATTATTTTTATATAACTGGCTCCAGTGAACTTGACAGTTGAGTTGGCCTTCTCATATAATTTCCCAGGACAAAACCATGGGGATTAGGTATGAGGGCGCGTAACCCAGCTGTCAGGTTTTCTGGCACTGGGTATAGTTATTTGGTACACTTTATACAGAGTCACTTGAGTGCTTTCTCCTATTTTTGATGGGCAACTCTTTCAGGCAACATTTCAGCACCTTCTATGGTGTATTGGAATAGGGAACTAGACTGAAGGGAGATTATTCTACTTGGTCAAATAACTCTTGAGCATTTTTATTAGCAATTTTTTCAGACAACATTTGGTTTCAAATTTTTCCCTTGTATTTTTAACTAAACTCAAGGTAGATTATAGTAGGTAGCCAATATATTATAAATCTTAAAGAATTCAGAAACTGCCAGACCTGAATTGTAGAAAATAAATGCCATTCAAATAACTTGTGTGACTCCTGTTGTTATGCATGCCCAGTTTGCATTGACATGAATTATTAGCTTTGCCATATTAAGCATACAGTATACACATACACATACATACATCAATCAAGTGAAAATTTTAATAATTATTTCAGCTTCCACCAACAAGTTTATTCAGTTTAGGAAAGATCTCTCGGAGTCAAAGATTGAAAACTAACTTCTTATTAATTTTGATTACGAGAGATTCTTCCAAAGCTTAATAAACTTGTCTGAGGTGGTTTGAATATTACTTTATAGTTTTCCTCTGATTGAATTGGTTACCCAAGATACTTTTCAGTTTATTTATATATCTAATTACCGGTACAGTAACTATTTTTATCAATTTAACCCAAGATATTTTTACATAAATATATTCTCATCATTTGCTTGTTTATTTTTATATGAATTACTGTAGTGTATAATGGTGCTGTTAATGATACAATATTCATCGAGTGTGAGGCATCCGTCTTTCAACACAGTCCCACTCTAATTATGTCCAGCTCTCCAACCCAAGAATTGGCAAATTTTCTCAGTCTTCTACAGTACAGTACTCAATAAGTGAACTCTGGAACTCTCTCCCTCAATCACTTTCCTTCATCCTATGACTTAAACTGCTTAAACTTAAACTGTCCTATTATTTTAACCTCAACGTCTCTTGAATTCGACCCTGTCATCACTCTTTCGGCTTTGGGGGAGACGCTCATTACAGGCAACCTGCCTTTTGTCTCCTTCATACACATAGAAAAAAGAGAAAACATATTTAAATTGTAACTGACATAACATTGGAATAGTGTGCATTTTTTGTACAATGCACTATTGTAGTACGTACTGTATCCCATTCAAAAGTAAAGAGGCATGCTTATTCCTGCTTCAGTGTGTTATTTAAAAGCATTAGTATTTTAAAGCTGCATTTACAGTACAGGTATATAATTTCCTGCATAGCTTGATCATGAGTTTCCTTCAGGCTCTTGTATTTATTGTTGTATTCTACATTATATTCCCCATATACAGTATAGGTAGGAATGTATTTTAGATGCAGTTTATAACTAATGGTAGGGCTATTTATATATATATAATATATATATATATTGTGAAAAATTAACATAAGTGCACATTTGTAGCGTGGTCATACATTATTAAAAAGTTAGACGGCTATGTCATTTTTAGCCAGTCTCTTTACATAACTATCACTTCTGATAAATAAACTTTAAATATTTGTCGTAGTTTATATTTAATGAATGGTAATTTACTGTAATGTCAAGTACCATTAGTGGCATAAGGAGTACCGGCATGCTGATTCTTGAAGGAAGCTCTTATAAATGTAACATGTTTTTATCATAATTTTTGCTATCTTCACTTATAATGATATTTTTTATAGTTTTTAACCATATTCCTTTTTTAATTGCAAGACTGCAATATAAAGTTTCTATATTATTTATTGCCATATTTTGCTTTAGACTGACTAGGCATTTTCATTATCTTTCAAAGAGTTATCATCATACCCATAAACAAGTTTGAGTGAAGTGCATTATTTTTACTAGACGAGTGCCTTTTTATTAATTCATTTTTACACTTTGAGTAACATGGCATCTTTCTTCACTTTACTCCTGCTCATACTAGACAATTGTATACAGTTTAGGAAAGACCTCTAGCAATTAAATGGGTCAAATGTATCTCAACTATTGCTTTGACTCCTATAGATCTCTCCTAAAGTGAATACAATTGCCTAATGATAGCCATGCTAAAGTGAAGAAACGCATCATCGTATACTGAAAGAGTTATTAAACATCTTCATTTTTTTTGCATTTTTATTTTCAGATCTTGTGGCTATTAACTCTGTATCTTTCTTTAGGAATTCCTGCGTGTAGTAGATAGCCGGCATGTGCTTGTGCAGGAATTCATTGCAATAGCTGATAACCTTGAACAAGTAAGATCTCGTCTCATTCTTGTTGAAGTAAGTTATACTATAGAGTCAGGATGTGTGGGAAGTCTTATCTCCTCAGGCACTGCTTGACTTCGGAACTGCCTGGTATTTATTTGTAACCGCCATCAGATATCATTTGAGGTTAAAACGAGCATTCCATAAACAGTAATTAAAGTAAACCATTATTGATTTACCATCTATTCTGAATATATATATATTTACCGGTATTGAACATTATTTTGTTACTTTTAATATATATTTATATGTCCATTCGAACTGTAATATAAACTCAAACACTAACTTTAGTGTGTTGGGGTACCCGTAGAGGGCTGTTCTTGAGCAGCGTGATATTTAGGGTTTTTGAAGAAAGGATCATAAAATTAAAATGTAAATCTTGCAAAATATACAAACCAAAATAGGAACTGCACAATATAACGACAAAATAACTTATCAAAATCACAATGTGGAAATATTGCATTGAAGATTTAGCAAAACAATATTATGAAAAAGAAAAAAAAAAAACTCTAGAAAAAGGTAGGTACATATGAAATACCAATCTAATTCACAAACTGTAGTGACGCATAGAAATCAATATAACCTATGAAGTAATAATGTAAAACTTGGAAAACAAACAAAGCAAAACGAGGACGAGACAAAATGAAGGCAAAATAACTAATCAAAATCGCTATGTGGAAATAACACTTTAGCAAAATAGCCAAGTCAAGCAGTGTTTGAGATTGACTTCTGTGGAACCCGCCCTTGTGACACCTGCTCTGTGCCGTGTCTGCTGCTCCCAAGTGTCTGCTCATGTACTGTAATCTGTATCGCCTCCATGCCATCATCTTTAATTTGATTCCCTATTATTAACTCCTTCAGCTCAATGACGTCTTTTTACCTTTGATTCTGGCTATAATTAGACGATATAATGCAGTTTACGAAGAAACCATTTTATTTAGAAGGTTTATTGAGATCGTATTTACCCCTTTGAGTCCTAGAGGTAGATTATAAGCTAAGGAAAATCGTCTAATAGTGACCAGAATGTGTTGGAAATTATGTCATCGTGCTGAAGGGGTTAATCTTTGCGTTTGGTATTTTATCTGGTTTTGTTTCCCCCAACTGGTCATAATATATGTTTGCTACTTTTTATATGTTTTATTCCCAAACTCATCAATCTTTGTGTTTGCTTCTAAATTTTTTTTTTATTCCCCCAATCTAGATGCCATTTGTTTAACTTCTGAGAGTTCCTGGATAGATGGACTACACAAGCGCTTTATCTGACAATTTTCTATGGAAATTGGATTGTAGTCTGGCAGCTTATGAATTATGATGCATTATGTAGTTTTAGTTTCATAATAATTCAGCCACCTTTAACCCATTGGCTGCGGCTATGTTTGGGCTATTTAGGGCATATTCAGGCACTCCTGAATGATAAATCAAGCATCTGCATTAAATTAACTGTATTCTGCCAAAAACTAGGCGAAAATAGTTTCAAAATGAGACCAGAACGGGCCCCGTACGTGGTCTGGTTCACCCGCAGCGGTGCCAGTAAAACGCGGGAAACCCGCTATTTGGTAGCACTCGCTCGCTTGGCTACACTGTTGAGAGAGACAGAGAGAGACCCGCGCGAGACACAGCCTATCTCAGTGAGCCGCTCGGTGCTCTGAGGAACGGAGGTGGGCCCCTCATGCTCCCGCCCACTGACACTCAATTTTTACGGTTTTTACAGGCTTTTAAAGCCTGGAAATTGCTGTAACTTGCCAAAACATTCCAGAACGTCACCCGCAGCCAAAGGGTTAAGATGAATAAAATACCTTCAATATCCTGACCTTCCATTTACAGTGTATTCATTATAATTAGGCCAAGCATCTTTACTAGTGTACTAGCCTCTGTAACTTAAAAAGGACTACAGTAATTGATTTATATCTACCATTTGGGAAAAGTCATGCAAGGAGTTGGTGTGGAAATTTATAACCTATTTGCTCAAGCCTTTTTTGAGATACAGAGATTAGGAGTCACAATTTCTGGCCTACCTATACTGAACAGGGTATAGTTGATAAGAAGTAAAATGAGCCCTGAAATCTTACTATAAAGATTTCTGATGGAAAATCGCCAGAAAAAGCCCTTGTATGTCTCCACTTTTCAAGTCCAATACATAAATTCAAATGGTAGTCTGGGAAATTTGAAGTCCTGCCATCAGACCAACAAGAGCCTTCCTAGATTTAGAGGGTGGAGGCTTACCACCATGACTATCACTAATAGTCGTGTTTATAATCCAAGTTTTAGGGCTCACACAAGAAGATTTATAATCATGGTTTCAGTGTATTACATTGCAGCATTACCAACATATTTTAGTAAGTCATTGGGCTGTTGGTATGGTTACATGTGCGGCTACTGTTTTAGTAAGTGGATTATATTGGTGGATGGGATATAATTCCAAATGAAGCCACTACTTTTAAGGGGACCGACCGGTTAATTACAAACTTCCAGGTCTTACCATCAATTTAAATGAAATTTGCCACAGGTGTATATGACCATAAAACTAGATCAAATTTTTTTTATTTTATTTTATTTTTGCTTTTTTCTTGCAATTTAGGTAAAAAAATGTTGAAAATCATAGTACTGTACTGCAGAAAATGATAAACTACAGAAATCCCCATAGCACATGTTTTATGTGATCAAACAACTCACAAAAGGTGTATCTATAGTTTCTATAAAACACATTTTATATATTTTGTGTATTTGTTGATTTAGGTGATTACGGATTCAGGCGAATATATTTATAGAAAATTACAACTTTGACGACATATTGTGAAAAAAATTAAATTATTAGAGTAAATTTGGTTTATAGGCCTTTTAGTGTTTTTAACCTAACAAGTGCGCATGGGGGTAATTGGAAACGTCCCCCTGTGCTGACGTATTTGAGGTGTTTCCGTCACTAAAATATTCATTGTACCATTAATAGCATTAATACTTATCCATATGCGCCTATTATGGGTTGATTATAAAGGTATTAACCTGAAACAACAATAAAACTAGTGAAAACTGCGTTTGGATGGTCAAAATCGGAGATATAGCCCGCGAGTTGTATAATGTATGGGTGAGGCAAGCTGCTTTCCCGCCAATTTCCCCCAAGGCCACTGAGACACAGTCGATCGATACTCTCTCTCTCTCTTGCATTCGCTTGCATTCGCTTGCTATCAGTGATGACCACACCCTGCAACCGGATTTCTAATGTTAGCACGAAAATATACCTCAGAATAAGGGAATAACAGGGAAAATAGGTGATAACTGAAGGAGAGGAGGAAAGTGGGGAAGGAGGGGAGGTAGAGGACTGAGATTTTGCATGGCCCAGGGGCCAATTTTTTTTTTTTTTTTTTTTTTTTTCGATGTCAAAAGTTGATTTTTTTTTCACTCACTCTTAAGAGTCTCCCCGCAGTCCGCCGGGGGAACTCTTAAGAGTCTCCCCGCAGTTCCCGGGTTAATTACCTTTCCAATGGTATATACACCATTCCTATAGGTCCAATAATAACTGTAAAATAACATCCGATAGTGCGGCAATATAGGTGCTGAGAAAAACAGGTGAAAGTCTAAGGTCATTAGGTGAACATTTTTACTTTTGTTTTTTAGATTTACAATATTTTAGGCAGGAACATGGCAAAGTAGAAGATAAAACGTATGGGAGGTTGTAGAGTAGCTTACGCTCTTTCGATTTATATAGGTATGCTCCTCGTACGACCAGTAGTTACTGAGCATGTTAATTTCAAAGTTCGCTATATAACGTTTTTAGAATTACAGGAAAAGTTTGGAAAACATAAAAAAATACTATTTCCAATGGGTTTTCACTAATAACATTTCACTGGCTTATGAAGGGATGTTGACTCTTGTTGAGTAAACACCTATTGGTATTTTCAGGATTTCGAGTTTTTTAAGCGTAAATTAACCGGTCGGTCCCCTTAAGCTCCTTGGTGGTCTAGTGGTTTAGGTGCTGGAGTGCTGCACTACTGGCTTGGGTTCGAACCCTGGCTGGGGCATGACATAAAAATATTAAGTATGAAAGGAATTGCTAGTAACTGAATTCTATGTACAGTACTGTGATGCATATGTATGTGAACAGGAAGTTGAACAGTGTCAGCAGCAAAAAAGACATTACAGATTTTAAAAGATGCCACATGATAGGTTAAACATTGTAGATGAGGCAATAGTTGAAAGGATAGAAAAGTGTATGATAATAATTTTGTTCTGTTTAGGGAAATTTGATACCTTGGTGACATAAACAGTGCAAGATTTAGTTCTTTGGCTAGAAATGTGGGCAGAAAATGAGGCAGACATCCCTAGGTAGGATCACCTATGGATAGATGTGTAGTACTGCAGTTAGTACTTTGAAGGATAAAATGAAAAGTATAGTGCTGAGAGGATAAGTTTGTATGTTATATCTCTGTCACTTTACAGTTAAAGTACAGCATTTTGAACCATTTTATAATGATGTTTTATAAGCTCCATGCCATACATTTGTATTCAGGATTAGCATATTTAATGCACAATATTGACTTAGGTACGGTACTAACCTAGTGGACATAAATTATTGTATGTGCTCCTGTGGAGCTGTATAGTATGCCTACTTATTGGAGATAATCACAATGTGAGGTAGAGCAATTTATTGATTTACTTCTAGTTTCTTCAGATCAGGCTGTAAGCGAACAAAATTAATTAAAGGCTTCTATTTCACTTGCTGTTTAACCGTATCTGTTGTCCACTTGTCTAAATTTCCTTTTGACTCTCCTTACTGATCTGTATGTATGTGTGTATCAGGGTCTGGTGTTCAGCATGCTACAGAACCAGGGTGAGGTGGACCATATGAGTGATGACTCCTCCGACCTGGTGGCCATTTCCGGTGACACTCGCATCTCAGTCACCGTACAGCAGGTCACCTCACGCTTCAAGGCAGTTCAGGCCACAGCTAAGGTTTATATATTGATTTTAATTCATTATTATATTGTAAGATTTATTTTAATTTTGAATATTTGAAATGTTAGAAAGCCTTCTTTTCTGATAAGTAGCACATGTGTTCATTGGTTTCATTAATTTAATTAATTACCGGTGGGGTTATTTGTAAGTTAATTGGTGAGGTGGTGATATGAATTACCATTAGTAAATTTGAGTGGTAAACTTTATATCATTATTATAATATCAAACTTGCTAAACAAACAAACCAAACAGGGACGACACAATATAAAGACAAAAGAGCTCACCAAAATAACTAGGCCTATGTGGAAATAACGATTTAGCAAAACAAAATTTTGAAATAAAAGAACACAAAACCATGACTTAGATTATACATCATTACATGAGCAAGTGAATCTGTTTCCCAAGCAAACTAGTCGCACATACACTAACATACTCTAGTCATTTTCAAGGAATTAGTCAATTTGGGAAGTTCAGGATGCTCTGCAATTATTTTAAATTCTGTATGAATAAAAAAAACTACAATTTATGTCAAAATTGTCTATTCAATCAAATTTTGCAATTTGACAAGATTTTAACAATAAAACAAAGCTCTAAGCTTTTAATTTTAAAATACTTTTACTGTGTATTTTATGCATTAGCTCAAGAGTATAGCCAATTAAATTAATATATACTTTCCTTTACTTTCAGGATATACTAAAAAAGTGTGAAGTTGGTGTAAACGACCACAAAGCCTTTATTGAGAAGTACAACCAGAGTGTGGGCTGGCTGACGGCTGCCCAGGATAAACTAGCCCGGTGTCTGGAGATGCAGGGGGACCGTGTCACTCTTCAGAAACGATTAGAGATCACAAAAGAGTTGCTTGGGGAGAAACAGAATGCTTTGTCGCTTGTCAACACCACAGTGGAGCTTGGAGAAAAACTTTATCCCTCAACGTCTGAAGATGGTAGGGAAGCGATAAGAGTACAACTGGAGGATCTACAGGGAGCCTTTGACACATTGTTTGACAGCTCTGCCACCATGGAGAGAGACTTGTACAGTAAGATGAGTCGCTGGAGCAGTTTTGAGGAAGCTAGTGAACACCTTAAGCAGTGGTTGAAAGAAACACAAGCCAAAATTCCTGATGATATTGAACGGAAAACCACCCTTGATGAGAAACGAGCTCAGCTACAGACCTACCGAATGCTTGTGCACGATATTCTTGCAAAACAGCAAACCATTCTTGACATTCGGGACAAGGCAGAGAACCTCCCTGAGAAAGCGGACCGTGTGAAGACCTTCCTTGAGTCTGCCACAGTTCACCACCAAGAAATGCTCCAACGGGTTCAGTTGTACCTGGAGCAATATGAAGGAATTGTCAGTGACCACCAGCAGTACACCAAGGCAGTCTTTGAGACGCAAGAATGGTTGGATGCCACTCAGAGCACCATAGAAATGTGGGATGAGCCTCTAACAGATCATATCACTCTTCATGCCAACTTAGAGAAATTAAAGAATCTCCAGTTGAGCCTGCCAGAAGAGGAGCCAAGAATACAACAGATCAGAGTTCTGGGAGAGAAAGTGATCCCCGGCACAATCGAGTCTGGCCAGATACAAGTTCGTAACCAGATCGACCTCACCCAGCAGGAGTGGCAGGGTATTATTTCCTCTGTATCCTCAATCATTGAGAAGCTTGAAGGCACCTTGAACCAATGGGGTGACTTTGAAACCATGAAGGATGCTGTCCAGTCCTGGCTGCGTGGAACTGACAACAAACTACACGCTGTCAATCTGAAGTCCACACTGGCTGAAAAGCAGGACACTCTGGAAGCACTAAAAGCTCTACAAGGTCAAGTTCGTGCCAAAGAGCTTGAGATAGACCAGCTGACTGAGAGAGCACAACAACTGTACCAGAGTAGCCATTCCTCCCGAGGCTCACAGGTCAGCGAACTTTGTGCTCGCTATCAACAGATCTCCAAGAAAGTCAAAGATGTTCATTCCAAATGGCACCAGCATGTTACGCATCATGCAGATTATGTCAGTAGAATAACTGAGTGCCATAATTGGCTTCAAGATATCAAGAAGAAACTTAGTTATTGTTCTGATCTTTCTACAACATCACAAGAAGACTTAGATAAGAAAATGGAAGCTATCCAGGATCTCTTACTGCTCAAGGAAGAAGGTTTTAGTAAAGTTCAAGCCACAGTGGAACTAGCCCAGACCGTACTTGCAAACACAGCTCCTACAGGGCATGATACTATCAATCAGGCTGTTGAACAATTACAGCAAGATTGGAGTGCTCTGGCATCCAAGATGGTAGAAACCAAAACATTCCTGGATGAAACCACTCACCGTTGGGCAGGCTTCCTTGAGAACATTCATCAACTGAACAAGACTATCGAACATGTGGAACATACTCTCTCTGATGTCAGTCAATTCCAGTCATCACTGTCTGAGAAGAGAGCTCAGCTAGAACGACTAAAAGTAAATCCATGGTCCATTTTGAATTTATATATGCATATTCATACATATATTCTCATTTTAAATATATTTGATACTGTTATATTATTAATAGGCAATTTATTTATGGATAATTGATATACTGTACTGTAGATATGTTGAGTAATGTTCTAATATTGAGTTTGTGAAACATCAGCTATAATATATCGGTATTTGATTTTCAGAGTTTAGAAGAAAAGCTTCGGTGTGAGAAATTTGAAGTTGAAAGTCTGAAAGTAAAAGCCTCAGATATGTTGGCAAGTGGACAGCAGGCTCAAGCTGCTTCACAGGCCCAGAACATTCTCAAACAATTTGAGAACCTCTCTGACCGCATCAAATCCCTGCGCATTGAGAGGGAAACTCAGTACCGTGACCACCGACATTATAAGGAGGCTTATGATGACCTTCACGCATTTGTCAACCGCACCCGAGACAAGATCCCAGCCCTGAAGCAGAAGAACCTGGGTGATCGTCTGTCCATCGAGACCGCCGTACAGGCCCTGGATACTCTGCTCACTCGCCAGGCTCAGGGACAGATCTTAGTAGACCAGTTGTTACACCGTGGCGAAGTCTTCCTCCACTCTACTTCATCCTCGGGTCAAGAACACTACAAGAACGAGATGAGGGCTGTCAGGGAGAGCTTCGAAGAACTGTTTAAAGAAATCTCAAAGCAGAAGGATAACTTGGAGAAGACGGTGGTGCAGTGGCGCAACTACAAGGACGAGTACGAAAAACTCTCCGACTGGTTACAGAAGTCTGATGCCGACATGAAAGCTTACAAAACTATGTTGTATGCAAGTATTGGAGAGAAAACACAACAGGTTAAAAATGTCAAGGTAAGCTAATTCCTGTAGTTTGAAACTAAATATCTCAACAAATCCTTTAAGGCGGGTGCCCAACCCCGAAAGGGGTTGAAATAGGGGAGCTATCCCCCCGCCAAAGGCGGCTTTCTAGGGCCTTTCCTAGCTAATGCTGAGAGGATTGGGTTCTAGTCATGTGGTGATGGGCTGGTCTATCATAGTGAGAGCTGAGCAATCTCTGCCATACCCATAGCTTACTCTGACTGTTCCTTTAACTTATATATTTTCTAGATCTCAAGTGACGGCGTCTCTTCCGTGGATTGACCTCCCAATCTACCAAGATTGGAAGCCAAAACGTCACATTTCTCCCTTGCCCCTCAACTTTCTCTTCATAATTGCTGAGGGGCACAGGGCCCTGGGTGGGGCTTTGGTTTCCCGGGCGTTTCCGCACCCTCCTCAGCTCCCCGCCATGGAGTGGCTTCGGTCACCCAGGCTTTATTGTGGTCGGCAGGGAGGGTTCTGTGGGGGCGCTCGGTTATGGCCTTGGAATTGCTCGGGGCCTTGGGGCTGTTCGGCCAGGCAGCTTGGGGTACAACAACAACAAATCCTTGATTTGTATTTTGCTGTAGAGTATAAACTTACATGACTGAATTATGAATATGTTCTGTATTATGTACATTATATTAAACTTTTCTTTATGTCTCTTTGATGGTGTAATGGTTTGAGTGTTTAAAATTTGTATGTGGTAACCCAGGTTCGAATTCCAGGTGTATCATATGCTTTCATTAATTTCATTGGGAGGTGTTTGGTGTTGGGAATGAAATTAATAAATTTGATTTTACCTACTTTACTAATTTGATTATGTTCTAATTTAGTTTGTTGTCCCATTTTCATACATTATTATAAAGGAAAAATATGTCCATTTTACATTCCCTTGTTTTCACTTTATCACATGAACATTCTCAAAGAGACTAATGCCTCATTTCAGGATCTACTAGAGAACCTTGGCCAGCATGAAGACCAAGTGAAGAAGCTGAATGAGCTGTCCCACACACTACAAGAAACTCACCTTGATTCATTTGTGCAGAACCAAATGCGGCACCTTAACTCTCGCTACCAAGTTCTCATTAATATGGCCAAGGATGTGCTGAGGAAGGTAGAGGCCAGTTTTGATCAGCATCGTCAGTATGAAACCTACTTGAAGAAGGCACAGGAATGGATAGACAATGCTAAGATGGTTGTGAGGGACTGCATGGACATGTCACCTGACTCGGGGAAAGAGAGCATTGAGAGACACCTGGAGATGATTCAATCACTTATGAAGAAACAAGAGGAGGGTCAGTCACTGGTTCACCAAGCTGTCAATTGGGGTGAGAAGGTTCTGAGAAACACACGCTCTGATGGCCGAGAAATGATCAACGAGTCACTGGAAGACATTCAAGCTGACTGGGACAAACTTATTAAGAAGTTGTCTAATGCTAAAGTAACGTTAGAAACTAACCTTCTCCAATGGGCGGACATGAATGCTTCCTACATCAACATGCAACAATGGATTAGCGAGAGAGAGGCAAAGCTTCAACAGCTCACTTCTGCTGTGAATGCTTCCAGTAAGAGAAGCTCTGGTTTGTCTCATCGCATCTCTACCCTCAGCATTGGAGAAAGAAAAGCAAATCTCCGACGGACTAGCAGTATCGTTCAAGACATTGTGTCATTTGAGCCAATGATTGAATCTGTAACATCAAAAGCAGTAGAAAACCAAACAGGCCAGATGAAGAACAATGCCTCTGAAATATCCAGCAAGTATCATAGTTTGAGTAAACAAGCCAAGGAGTTACTGGAGAAGCAGAAGGACATGGTCGACCACCACCAGGAGTTTGTAGATGCCGGGAATGAGTTTATGCACTGGCTGAGAGCTGCTAAAGAGAGAATGGCCAAATGTGCGGAACCCACCGGTGACAAGGACACAATCTGCGGTAAGGCAACCATTCTCAAGCTGCTGCAGAATGAACAGGAAGAAGGCCAGAACAAGCTAGACAAGGCCTTCACTCTGGCAGAAAAGGCTTGCAACTTGGCAGACGAAGAAGACAGGGAAGTTATAGAGGAAGAAGTAGCCTTTTTGCAGGATGAATTTGATAGCTTCTTGTAAGTATGTTATAATTATTTGTATGACCTTTCCTTTATTTCCTATATAAAAATATATTGATAAAAGTATTGTACTATACAAGAAACAGGGTATTTGCTCAAAGCCAGAACAGCAATGGAATTATGTTTAGTTTCATGTACAATACGACCATTTCAAAATCTTTGTCATATACTGCATATCTTTTTTTTCATAAAATACTACATACCAGTACTAAATATTGGTTATAAAGAATATTTGTGTGCATTCTATTGTATTATAATATTTTGAATAATTTACTAATAGGACTGTATTTTTCCTACAGGGGTCAAGTTGGCAAAACCAAGAACCTTCTTGAAATGGGAATTGTCAAGTGGACAGAATATGAAGATAAATTTAGAGAATGTGAAGAATGGCTTGAGAAAACTGATAGGAAGGTCCAAAGTTATAACAAGCTACAGAATACTGTCCAAGAAAAGAGAAATGTCCTGGAGGAGTTCCAGGCAACTCTACAAAGGATATTTGACTGGCAGAAGACTCTTGACCTGCTGAACATCCGTGCTCAGCTCCTGTTGGAGACATGTGCTGATTCTCGAGTAAGCAATGCGGTAACTCAGCTGACCACCAAGTACAACACCTTGCTCTCACTTGCCAAGGAAGTGATGCGACGCTTGGAGATGCACTTCCAAGAACACCACCAACACAACCAGCTTTATAGTGAGTGCAGCGACTGGATCGAACACACCCGCAAGAAGCTCAATGAGTGCTCCTATGAGAGTACCTCGTTGGAAGATCTTGGTAAGCAGCTAACAGAAGTGAAAGCTATCAAGAACACTCTGGAACATGGCCAGCACAAGCTAAGATATGTACTCGAGCTTAAGGAACGGGTCATCATGAACACGGAGCAAGTTGGTGCTGCCAGAATTCAGGAAGATACCGAGAGTGTACGCAAGGAGTTCGACAAGTTGATGTCGGATATATACAGCACGCACCAGACTTTCAGCACAAAGATTTCACGGCGAGAAGAAACTGACAAAATGCGTGATACTGTTGTGGAGTGGCTAGACGAACTGGACACCAAAGCCTCTGAACAGGGAGTACTCTTCAGCGAACTTAGTGACAAGAGAGCTGCACTAGAGAAGTACCGCATTCTCTTGAGGGATATTGCTGCCCATTTTGACATGGTGGAACGACTAGCAGGGAAGAAAAATGATGAAGGCTACTCGCAAGAAGAGGTAGACGAGTGCCTTGATAAATATGACCTGATTAAGAAGACAGTGATGCAGAATATCAAGACTCTTGAAGTTTATGTGAAAGAACACGAAGCATACCACAGTGCCGTAGTGGAGGCCTCCGACTGGCTGAGAAAGACACGGATCACCATGCAACAGTATGCTGACAGCCACGGCGAGAAGAAGGAATTGATCGAGAAGCAAGAACAGCAGGAGGACATCGCCGAGGAACTCCCCGAGGGCGAGGAGATCATTGAACGAGCCATCGAGCTCAACAAGGCCATCCGGAACTCCACCTCCCGGGAAGGCCAAGAAGCTCTCCGGAGTGAAGCGGAAAACCTGCGCATGGAGTGGGAGACCCTGCAGCAGATGAGTATAGACATCCTCCGCGTCATGGAGAAGTGCCTACAGACCTGGGAAGAATTTAATGAATCTTACAACGACCTAAACACCTGGCATCAAGACTTCCAGAAACAGATTGCCACTGAGCCGGAGGACCCCACGCCGGAAGACTTAGACCACTGGAAGGTAGGCGTTTTGTTAGTCACCACTTTAGGCTTTTATAGGTTTTACTCTTTTTCAATATAGATACAGTATTCACTATATATTTTGTGTTGTGTAGCTTATTAATACTGTATATAAATCATCAATAATTATTGTCTTATAAATACTATAATATGATAGCTTTATTGTAAATATAGCTTAGCAGTTAAATGGTCTAATAATTTAATGCTCATGCAGTTTAGTTGCTGCTTCTAAAGAATACTGTTTAAATTGCAGTGTAGATAGCTACATTGTTTAATGACTCTGTTACCACTGGTAAGGCAAGTAAACTAACATCTCTTATTAGCTATACTGTACTTAAAACCTCAATATTTATTTAAGTGACTAACAGCTTCTGATGGGTATAAGTTTAGTTAATGCTACATGTCTTGTTCTCTGTGTTCTCTTAGGCAATTTGGAATTGTTTACCGGTACTAACTGACTAATTCTTTCATCATTATATTTGTTAATCTAGTTTGCTATTTTTTCTGCATGACCCACCTATTTCTGTATCACAAGGTAGTATCATTTAAAAGGTCCATATACAAAATGCTTCTTTCTATATTACATATCATTCTCTTTGCAGCAGGACTATAACAATTATAAAGTTTACAGTTAGGCCCCATTTCATATTTACACCATATATCTGGGCAGTGTGTTGAGTAAAGATGGGACTATGGATGAAGAGGTGCGGGAGAGGGTACAACAGGGGAAGAGGGTTGTAGGAACGCTAAAAGCAGTAACAAGAAATAGGGTGGTCAGTATGGAAGTGAAGAAGTCCTTGCATGACAGTGTGGTAATCCCGACACTGACTTACGGAAGCGAAGCATGGACGTTGGTTGAGAGACTCAGACCAAGAGTGAGAGCAGTGGAAATGAATTACTTAAGGAGTGCGTGCGGAGTTACATGGAGGGATAGACAGACTAATGAGGAAGTAAGAAGGAGGTGTGGTGTGGAGGTAGATGTGCTGGAAAGTGTGAAAAGGAACAACTTGAGATGGTTCGGCCATATGGAACGTATGGAAAGCGAGAGAATGACTAAGAGGGTGTACGAGAGCGAGGTGGAGGGACAGAGGGGGAGAGGTAGACCGAATATGAGGTGGAAGGATGGAGTGAGGAAGTACATGAACGAAGGCGGTGCTGGTTGGGGGGAGGGGCGTCGACTGACTGGGGACAGAGGTGCATGGGGGCGGTTCGTTCGTGGCCACCCCTTCGGGGATCACGGCGTCAGGCAATAGATAGATAGATAGATAGATAGACCATATTCTGGTGTTTAAATTTACACTTTGTTTTCTAGAACAGATTCTCAAATTCTCAATTGATGTAATATATATCTCTTTTCCTCTCTGCCATTTGGAAACCTCAATTTCCTCAAAAGTGTACAGTATTAAAAAAAGAAAAAAAAAAAAAGACGTACTATGTAGGCCTATCTATCTATCTGTCTGTCTATCAGGGTTATTTCACCTAATGAAAACTCACTAGGTTTGCTGGTCTCTGGTAGCCTCCTAGGTCAGTAATTTAGCTGTGAGATTGGTTGGAAAGACCTGATGCCACATATTCCTCTGTCTCCCTATCGGTGTTTCCATCTACATTTATAGGCAGACTTCTTTTCTCCTATTTATCGCCATCCATGGTTTTCACATGACAATGCCATCTTATAGCGCAATATGGTACGTTACTCAGGAGGAGTATTATGGTCTTTGAGAGGAATAATATGACCAACTGTGCGATACGGTTGAATGGTCAAGAGATGGAGAATGTGAGATCCTGTAAATATCTAGGTAGTATGTTGAGTGAGGATGGAAGCCTGGATAATGAGATACAGGACAGAGTGCAAGAGAGTAGTAGGTGCATTGAGGAAGGTGATATGGAATAGAGAGGTTAGTATGGAAGCAAAGAGGTCATTGCATGATAGTGTTGTAGTCCCCACCTTGACATTATGGAAGTGAAGTGTGGACATTACTAGAGGGACACAATTCGAGAATGAGAGCAGTCGAAATGAGTTATCCAAGAGGAGCTTGTGCAGTCATGTGGATGGGCAGACGACGAACCAGGAAGTATGTGAGAGGTGTGGTGTTGAGGTGGATATTGTGGAGAATGTCGGGAGAAATATATTAAGGTGGTATGGGCACATGGAGCGAATGGGTACTGTGCGGATGGCAAAGATTGTGTATGAGAGTGAGGTGGAAGGGGTTAGAGGGAGGGGTAGACTGAGAATGAGGTGAAGGGATGAACTGGAGAGATGTATGGGTGAGAGGGGGATGGGCTGGGAGGAGGGACAAGTGTTGTCAGGGGACAGGGCGGCCTGGAAGAGGTTTGTTCGTGAGAACCCCATCAGAGATTAGGGCGGCTGGCAATAGATAGATAGATAGAAGTATTTTGCATGCATAGAAATATACAGCATGTATTGTTTTTATATATTTTTGTAATAAACTGTTGAAGACCTAATACCAGGTTTGTAGCTCTTCTAAATGACACCACACTAATGATTAATGTTATGACAAAATGTACTGTTTCTTTATGTTGCTTACTTTTCTAATCCTCAATATATTATTATGCCAATCAAAGTATTGGCTTGAAATCACAATAATGTGATTCCTATTGAAAATGAAGTAGACAGCCTATGACAGACAGCTATATTCTTGAAGAATTTTGGTGGTCAGGACAACTCTCATCAGTAGATGTATTCATCAATATGGAAATACTTTTTTACCATAATGCATTAAACCTGACAGGCCCAATGTATGGACTCTACTCACCATCCAATACCCTCACTTGCCCTACAAACTAGCACGTACACACACACATACACACATCAATATACCCCTTCACCCCTCTCACATAAACAGAAACATAACCAGCTCTACAAACTAGAGTCCTACAAGAATTGTATGTAGTATATATTAAATAATTTTCTATTCATAAAGAAAAACAAATACGCACACATTTACAAATGGTACGTTCACACACATGAGTAAGGTAAGCAAGGGCAGAGCCTGTGTTGAACTTGTTAGACTCCATGTGCATTATAGTATACAAATATAAAACTTGAAAACAAACTTAAAAGTTACTGTTCAAATGCGAGTATTTTTCTATTGCCTGGTTCTTTTATATATTAATTTTTTGTACAATTACCTGCACAAGTAGCTGGTAAACTAAATTTTGATAAATCATAACATAAACACTGATTGAAGGAAAACACAAACTTGTATGTAATTTAGGGGAATGTTTTGAAATATTACATTAGCGTATCATTTATCTATCTATCTATTGCCTGACGCCGTGATCCCCGAAGGGGTGGCCAGAACGAACCGCCCCCATGCACCTCTGTCCCCAGTCAGTCGACGCCCCTCCCCCCAACCAGCACCGCCTTCGTTCATATACTTCCTCACTCCATCCTTCCACCTCGCTCTTGTACACCCTCTTAGTCATTCCGCTTTCCATACGTTCCATATGGCCGAACCATCTCAAGTTGTTCCTTTTCACACTTTCCAGCACATCTACCTCCACACCACACCTCCTTCTTACTTCCTCATTAGTCTGTCTATCCCTCCATGTAACTCCGCACACACTTCTTAAGTAATTCATTTCCACTGCTCTCACTCTTGGTCTGAGTCTCTCAACCAACGTCCATGCTTCGCTTCCGTAAGTCAGTGTCGGGATTACCACACTGTCATGCAATGACTTCTTCACTTCCATACTGACCACCCTATTTCTTGTTACCGCTTTCAGCGTTCCTACAACCCTCTTCCCCTGTTGTACCCTCTCCCGCACTTCTTCATCCATAGTCCCAGATTTACTCAACACACTGCCCAGATACTTAAAAGAGTTGACGATCTCCATACCCTGACTGTTCAGCTTCACCTCACACTCTGGGACTTCACCCCTTTCGAAGACCATAACCTTGCTCTTCCCCGCATTTACCTTCAAATTCCGTTTTTCGCACACTGTTCCAAACTCATTTACCAGACCCTGCAACTCCCATTCATTATCACTCATCAGAACTGTATCATCCGCAAACAGCAGTATCATAATTGACTAAAATCCAAACCACATTTCACTACAGGTCATTGTAAAGCACATTTGCTAAGGATTTTTTTGTTTTTTTAATACAGTAGTTTAACCAGACCACTGAGTCACATTATGAGACTATTTGGCTGGCAAGGAAGGTAGTAGTGATAGCCATAACTGTTTGAGAATATATCTGAGTCTGTCTTTGTTGGTTTACATCACTCAGTCAGAGTACAGTTTGGATCTGTTTTACATGCATGCACGTTCATTGGTTTCATATTTATTTCAAGCTTAATTTTTAAAACTAATTAAATTAAATATGACTTTGCATCTGTCACATTTACCATAATTTACTTGTGTATTATTTACAGTATGTATTTTTAAAGTATATGTATATGTAATGATATAATTTTATATTAATTTCTTGAGGTCCCTTGTGTTGCCATGAACTCGCATGTGTTACTGAATTTACTGACCCTCCCCCAGTTCTGTATTTTATTTATGTATCAACACCTTTGTTAAGGGGGGTCACCTTTTTCTTTTTAGCTTTCTCTCCTTTACTCTTTCTCTGGCTTGTATCCATTCGGCCCCATTCAGCCAACTGTTTTAAGACGTTTATCCCCATCCAGGTGTTGATTTCTTCCTGGCGAGCGATAGCGAGCCAGCATTGTATGGAGAAATCCGGCCTCGCCAGAGACATTTTTCTATCGAAAGATGTACAAACTTAGCTTGCTGTCAAAACAAAAATATATATATGTTGGCTCGCTACCGCTCGCCAGGAAAATATTAACACCTGGATGGGGGTAAACGTCTTAAAATAGTAGGCTGAATGGGGCCGAATGGATACAAACCAAAGAGAGAGGGAGAGAAAGAGAAAAATAGTGAGGTGGGCTCCCTTAAGTCATATGAACTAATTGAAATACTTCCATTTTATTTCCTTAATAATGTTCTTGATGATTATTTAGGATTGACCAACTATTTTGATGTAATTTGATCAATTCTGTATTTCAATGATGAGATTAAATATGTTAATAAGGTTTCAGTGGGTACTAGTATCATTGAGCATTATATTTAGTACAAAACTGCACATACATAAGTACAGTAGTCTTCGCAATATGTAGAATGAATTCCTCCACTCATAATGGAATGGGTTTACACAATGCAAGGTTTATACTGACCTAAAACAGCATGATTTTGGTTGGAGTAGCTACAAGAGGAGTTGTATCTCATTTATTCTGTATCACATACTTCATGCAGGATATCCAGATTCATTTTCCTCTTGTTCTGTCACTATTTGAAATTTTGCTCTACTTCATTGCTTTACCATATGGGTGCGTATACAATACTGTAGTACAGTATAGCAAAGCCTTAATACATTTTGCCAGCCAATTTGGGTTATTTTGGGATGTGTCATTGAATCTGGCAATTCCTTAGTTACCAATTGTGATAGCTGTTATTGTACCAATGTGCAGTTTTCCTTATTACTGGTGTAAATATAAGACTGATATTTGGCCATTTGTCTGCATGAGGTAAACATCATATGCTTTCCAGCACATCAAGAAGACATAAATACTGATAATGGAGATATCAAGATACGTACACACGATTAAAATACACTCAAACTTGCATTTCCATAGAATATTAACATAGATGGAACTATATTACATTGAACAGTTGGTCTTTCCCAAACTGCTTGGTTTGCAGCCTGTGAACCCTTTTTTATCTAACTCTTGATATCTTTCCACCCAAACCCTGACTACTGAGTGACCCAGATACTGACCGCATTCTCTCCTCCAAATTAAGAAATCTTTGCAGGAGCTGCTGGCTGAGGCTAACGGCAAGAAGGTCCAATTGGAGATTCTCAACGACCGCTGTGAGGTGTTGATGGATTACAGTGCTCATACTCCTGTTAGAGACTCCACCGTACAGCTACAGTCTGCCTACACCAATACTCTCACCAACCTCCAGGTTAGTAATAGAAATAAACTTGTCATCACAGCAATAAATTCACCATATAACATTAATTAATGTTGCCATAGCATTAAGTAAATCAAAATATTAAAGTAGGCACAGTAATTAAGTCGCCATAGTATCAAACTAGGCACAGCATAAAAGTGGCCATAATAAGAAGTCGCTCTGAAGTTGTAAATGACTGGTGTGAGGTGCTGATGGACTACAGCACTTATACTCCTGTCAGAGATTCTACTGTACTGCTACAGTCTGCCTACACAAATACTCTCACCAATCTCCAGGTCAGTTGAGTCCAATTATTTACATCTTGAATGGTAAATAATCCCACTCCAAATTTTAAAAAGTCAGAATGATTGTGCCAAGGTAAATGTCCAGACAACTGATTCTGACTCTGCCTATCATTCCAGTCTTATGGACAAAGGGAAAAACAAAACAAGGTAAAATTTTGAAGTGAATATTTCTGAATATTTGGCACTTTCAGATAATATATCTCTTCAATTAATCAAAATGAAAGAGGTTTTATATTTGTCCCACTCCTGATTATGTAATAGGTAAGATCACCATTCATTATCTTTTCTATGTATTTTATCTACACTCAACCCTCAGCTATCACTCCTAATTGGTGCAGCTTTAGCCGCGCGGTAGCCGTAACCGCGATAGCCATACTGATGAACTAATGGGAATAATTCTAATTGGTGCCTGGGTGCCGAATTTGACAACTATTTTTCGTATTTTGCGATTTTTACCTAATAATTTCCACTGAACACTAACATAACATAATAATAATTATAAGAAACATTATAAAAGTAAATATAAGAACATATTACACCATCACATTTACCTTTTTAGGTGTGTTGAGGGATTTAGGTGGGTTGGGTTCCGAGGCTAGGGGTGGCGAATTATTGGCCACTCCTACGTTGCTCTATCTCGTTCAGTATCCCTTCAACATCAAATCCTTCAAATTCTGAAGTGTCATCATCCACTGTATCCAATTCAAGTGCCGTAAGTAAAGGCTGTTCATCGATTTGTTGCCGTGGTCGAGGCTCACCGGAGGGGCCCGGTTGAGGGTGGTCGGAGGGGCCTGGCCGACCACGAAAGAAGTCTGTGATCTGGCGTTGCTTTTGATAAATCCCCCTCACTGTCGATTCATTCACTCCAAACTTCTTTGCCACACTCCTTTTTGTTTCACCCTTGCCTATTAAGTCCACAATTTTCTGTTTCTGAGCATACGTAAGGTTCTTTCTCTTCTTAATGTCTCGATTTGGTGCGGTCACATTACGCTGAGCGATGGTAGGGGGATTCGGTGGCCGTTGGGGTGGGTTAGTAGCCATTGTTCACAGGTATAAAAACAATTCCCAATTTCCAAGCCCGGGAATTTCCAATTTTGTTGTATTTTTGGCCACATTTGGTGCGTGATAGCCAGTTCATAGGCGTGAAAGCCCTGGTCTGACAGCTTTTGGGGAGCAGGTGATAGCTGTGGAACGCGATAGCTAAGTGCGTGAAAGCTGAGGGTTGAGTGTATTTATCTATTTTATTAATCAATATTGTTTAATGTGCAGTTTTATGCATTAATTATAATTTTATAGTTTAGTTTGAATACCTTGAATTTTAGTTTTTGTTTATACAGAATTTACCTGAATGTCCTGAACTTCCAATTTGATCAATTCCTTGAATATGACGAGAGTATGAGTATGTTTTTTTTTGTTTTTTTTGTTTTTAACATTAGTTTAACCAGACCACTGAGTCACACCAAGAAATTCTCATAGGGCTGGCCTGAGTATGTTAATATATGTGAACTGGTTTGCCTGGGAAACAAACTCACCTGCTTACATAACGACGTACATTCTATGTGGTGGTTTTGTGTTATTTAATTCATAATTTTGCTTTGCTAAATCTTCAATGGGTTATTTTCACATAGTGATTTTCATAAGTTCTTTTCTCTGGTGGGAAGTGTGTTTTATTTTGTCATATATATTGTGCATTTTTTTTTTTTTTTTTTTTTTTTTGCAAGTTTTACAGTTTAAGCTGTGCTTATTACTGTATGATTTATTCTATTCTTATTACTTACTGATTGTAATAATAGTTACTGATACTTTAAAATACTGTCTTCTTGTTTTTCTCATAGTAATAAAAGTTACCTGATACTTTACAATACAGTACTGTCTTATTTTTTTCCCCCACAGAGCCTGGTAGTGATTGCCCAGAAGAGCCTGACAGACCACACAGAGTTTGTGAGTGCCAAGGGAGAGTTTGAGGAGTGGCTGCAGCGATCCCAGGGCACCGTCAACGACTGCCAGGATGATACTGGAACTGAGGTCGAGGTTAGAGTCTTAAAGTACATTTTCATTCACTTCTATTAGCTCAAGGTGTCTTGACTGTCAAACTACTTCTTATATATATATATATGGCAGTTACTGTGGTTTCTGTTGAGAATCTTTTAAGCTAACTCAATGCAAGACATATAGCAATATTTAATGTATCAATGTGTAATGTCTAGGGATTCTGTGATCATTAGCTGAAAACTAATCCTTTGTAATAAAATTATATGATGTACACTACAGTATAGGTAATTATTATAATAATTTTGTAAATAATACAAGAAAACAGAAGAGTTTTATTGTAATGGTGGGTGAAATATTAGTATGACAGAGAATGTTTTTACTGTAGTGATGTTTGTATTGTCAGGTGCAAGACAAGCTGGACACCATTAAGCTGGTGTCCACTCGTTTGTCTGAGGGTCAGCACCTGCTGGGGGTGTTGGCGGAGGCATACACTCGCGCCCTCAACCTGTCACACATAGAACACCAGGACCAGATCAGAACGGACTTCACCGCACTCCGGGCACAGTGGGACCAGTTCAACTTTTCACTCACCTCCACACAATCCAAGCTCAAGGTGAGATAATGAGCACACTCATAGAAGCTAATATATCCAATATTTTTTTCTGATGTGATTAATTGACCACTTGCGAGTTTCAGGCTATAAGGAAGTTGGAGCTGTAGACATCAATATTTTAAGGAATTACCAGCTAAAATATTGTTGGTTGTAGTGTACAGTATTTAAAAATAATCTTAATTCATTAATTTCACCCCCAACACCAAAACCCCCTCAAATGAAATTAATGAAAGCATGTGATCCTCCCGGGATTCGAACCTGGGGTACCACATACAGAACTTAAATATTCTAACTATTACACCATCAAGACAGTTAAAGGTTCAGCACGTGACCACGATTAATATCCATTTATCGAATATAGTATATCAATCCAATCATGTCCTGGATCCAACTGCACAATGAATAGCGTAATGCTTATGTGAGAGGAAATTCAACATACAGTACAGTACTTCTTCCAATCTATCAGAAACCTTCATTATTATTGCAGTTCTTTTTAATAGCGATGTTGGCCAAGTTTATAGAGAAAGTGAGAGATTGTTTTTTAACGCAACATATTGTAGAGATGACAAGATATAGAGATGGGACGCAGGGGAGTGTACTTGATTTGATTTTTAGCAATGAAGAGGATATAGTGGAACATGTTAATGTGGATAGCCCTATAGGTCGTAGTGACCATGCCTGTATAAGCTTTAGTTGTAACATTAAATTGGAGAGGGATAATAAAAGCAATAGAAAAATATACATGTATGATAGAGCAGATTATGAGCTGCTGAGACGGTGTTTGGACATTGACTGGGGGGAATATTTGAACGGTGAAGACGCTGAAGGAATGTGGAGGAAAATTAGAGTCAAACTGGAGAATGCTGTATCCAAAAGTGTACCAGTAAGGGAATATAAGGAGAGGGGGGTGAAGGAGAGGGAGAGAGAGATAGCTAGAAATGTGAAGGATAATCCAAAAATATTCTGGAAGTACATTCAGGAAAAATTAACAAGAAGAGTAGGGATCCCAGAGCTGGTGGGGGGGTTGAATGATGGGAGTAGAGCGGAGACTGATAAGGAGAAAGCAGAGGTGCTGGGGAAATACTTTGGGGGGAACAACAGTGGAGTCGGAGGACGCAGTGCCTACTATTCCCATCAAACAGGCACCGGCACTAGAACTAGTAGAGTTTTCCCATGCTAGAATAAGAAGGGCTATAGAAAAAATGAACAGAAGTAAGTCACCGGGACCGGATGGGATACACCCAAGAATCATAAAGGAAGGAGGGGAGATGTTAGTAGAGCCATTGAAAATGTTATTTGAGGTATCGTTTAATACAGGACAAATCCCGATGGACTGGAGAGAGGCGAACATAACAGCTATATTTAAGAAGGGAAAGAGAAATGACCCAGGGAATTATAGACCAGTCAGTTTGACAAGTGTTGTGTGTAAACTAATGGAAACGGTAATTAGAGAAGGAATAATGGATCATATGAAGTCAAACCAACTTTTCAGTGGGAGACAGTTCGGATTCTTGCCGGGGAGGTCGACGGTACTACAGCTAATTAAGGTGGTAGATGATTGGATGCAAATTCTAGAAGATGGTGATGTAATAGACGTGGTATATTGCGATTTTATGAAGGCCTTCGATAAGGTCCCACATAAAAGGTTAATAGAGAAAGTTAGAAGCTATAATATAGGGGAGAAATGTGTGAAATGGATAGAAGCCTTCCTGAAAGATCGGAGACAGAGGGTATTGGTGAATGGAATGGGCTCGGGGTGGAGGGAAATTACAAGTGGGGTACCTCAGGGATCTGTGTTGGGACCACTGCTGTTCGTTATATTTATCAACGACTTGCCTGAAGTTATAACTAATGGAAGTGAGGTATACCTGTATGCGGATGACACTAAACTGTATAGAAGAGTGAGGAGTAAGGAAGATATGGGTTTGCTTCAAGGAGATGTGGAGGGCATGAAGGGATGGTCTGAGCATTGGTTAATGCCTTTTCATCCAAAAAAATGCAAGTACATGCGGATTGGGACCAGCAAGATAGACAAGGTAGGATACAGTATGTATGAAGCGATGGAGGAAGTGAGTGCAGAAAAGGATATAGGAGTAGTGATAGATAATAAGTTAAATTTCTCAGAACATTTAGCGGAAAAGATAAACAAAGCCAATAGAATTGTAGGGCTGATAAGGAGGACATTTGTGTCACTTGACGAAGAAATCTTCAGGAATCTATATACAGCGCTGGTTAGGCCACACCTGGAATATGCAAACCAGGTGTGGGCTCCATATATGGTAAAGGATATAGAAGCAGTGGAGAAAGTGCAGAGAAGAGCTAGCAAGCTGGTACCAACGTTGAAGAACGCAGAGAGGGGATATGATAGAGACTTTTAAGATAGTGTCAGGAAAGTACGATGAGGATGTGTGTGAAGGTATCTTCTTGATGCGGGAGGGAACAAGAACGAGAGGACACTCTAAGAAAATTTACAAAGAAAGAAATAGGCTTGAGAAGGCGAAGAACTCATTTTGTGATAGAGTGGTAAATGAGTGGAACGCACTGCCCCAGTATGTAGTCGATTCCGAATCAATAAGGGAGTTTGAAAGTAATCTTGATAAAGCATGGGGAAGACAAGATTTGAAGTTTGATTATAAAACAAAAATACAGAATAGTAAAAATGTTGCGTCTGCTACCGCCGCCGCCAACACCGTGAACGACCGCAGCAGTGCAAGTACTGGTACTGAGCTGGATACACAGGCATAGTTTGCCTTTTTCCAGAGGATCTACTGTAAGAAAAATACTGTAAGAAAACTGTAAGCTCTAGGAGAGTTTTGCTCTGAAACTCAGTGGTCTGGTTAAACTATTACATATAAAAAAAATAGCGATGTTAACGGCTCCAACTTCCTTATAGCTTGAATATCGCAAGTGGTCAATTGATGCCTAGATATGGGTCTTACTAACCATCTATAATCTTGCCAGGGCCTATCATTGTCATTTGAAATCATTACCATACTATTTCTACTTGTTCATTTTGGATGGCCTCATTTAGCAAATGTAATATTTTGAATGGGACTATTGTTGCCTTTACTTTACTTGTGTTTAATACTACTGTACGTAGCCATTGTTATAGGAAGGAGTGTTTCTGAAAGCTTTGCTGTGAGATCCATTGAAGAATTTTAGTACTGTATTTAAAACATGTGCTTGTTACGGTACCATATATTATTATAGTGTTACTGTATATCATAAAAGTAGCCTACTGTATATTATTATCTTTGATGATTAAAAGGTGTCAACTTATAACACTGAATATTACCCCTTTGTCAAATATTCCATTGTTAAACCCTTAAAGTTCACAATTCCTTATGTCCTCTTCAGACTGCTGTGAGCCGGTGGGAGGAGTTCAGTGAGGCCCAGATCCGGCTGGACACGTGGCTGGTGGAAGTGGAGGAATTGCTGGTGGAGACGCCCGACTCCCGGGGCGAGGTGGCCGAGATGCGCACCTTCCTGGAACGCTACAAGCACATCACCCAACAGATTCAGGAGAAGCGCGAGGAAGTTGACAGTTTGCTAGATGATGCCGAAGACTTCTCTGAAAAAGCTTGCGACGACAGCATCCTGGATAAAGTGGAAGAAGCAGAATCCAAGTGGGAAAATCTTAACACTCGCTGTACTGAGATCACTACTAAACTTGATGAGGAAATTACAGACTTTAGCCAGTACCAGCTGGCACTCCAGGACACCGAGAAATGGTTCCTCCAGATCAGTTTCCAGCTCATGGCAGAAAATTCTCTGTATATATGCAACCGAGAGCAAACTGAGGAACAGATTGAGAACCACAAGGAACAACTGGAGGAAATTGTGGAGTACCAGCAGACACTAGATGAGGTGAAAAACAAGGGACGCAAGCAAATTGACCGCTTCATTGGTTCAGTTCCTTCCATTCAAGACAAAATTGAACATCAACTGCATAACATTCAAGAGAGCTACGATTCTTTGCTCAGTACTGCCAACCACATTCAGAAACGTTTTCAGGAGTCTCTAGCCAAGTTTGAGGAGTATGAAGCCACCCTTGAGTCCATTGAGAAGAATCTGGAGGAGTGGGAGCCTGTCATAGCTGAAGAAAATGACACAACTGTTCAAACAATGGAAGAAGCAAAATACCATCTCGAGTGCACCAGGGTAGGTTGTTTTATTATGAGAATTGTTCATGCATATTGTAGTTTATTAATGAATATCAATATATAATCATTAATATAATATACAGTGTACAGTACTATCATATGAATATTATGTTGACATTTGCTTGAGTGTTTTAGTATGGTTACCAGTATGGTGTAAGAAACTTTATATGTTTTGTGAGGAAAAATTGACACCATTAATGGTTTGAGATACTTGCAACTGTTATCAGTAATGATTGTCTAGTATTAATTTATTTATTGATGCACTTGGAACTACTGTAATTATCACCTACTGTTTAGAATAATTTTTTTTACTGTTCCTGGTATTTCAGTCATGGCATAGTAAACTCCTGGGTGAGAAGTCTAGACTGGCCTTCGCAGTGCAGGCGTGTGAGGCGGCTACAGCGTCCATCTCCCGACCTGGCTCCCCACAGGATGTCCTCTCACAGTCCATCCCAGAGAGCGAGCTGTCTGTTAGGGGCAAGCTTGAGGATCTCATTGAACAGGTCGGTAGATGATTGGCAGGATTCTAGGATAGACAAAGTTTAGCTACATAATTTACATTAACTTCCTGAACTTCCCATTTGATAAATATTTGTAATATGACAATGGTTTGCCTGGGAAACAAACTCACTTAATAATATAGTGGCATACATTCTATGTGGTGGTTATGTGTTTTTTTATTTCATATTATTTTGCTAAATCTTCCATGCATTATTTCCATCTAGTGATTCTGATAAGTTTGTTTGTCTTTATATTGTCAGGTTTCTGGTTTTGTGTTATTTTGCGAGTTTGACATTTCAATTTAAAAGGCAGGATGCGGCTCGCTTGGTGTAGTGACTAGCGTCTCGGACTTCCACCCAGAAGGCCCGGGTTCGCGCCCACGCTCGGCGCATTAAAGATTTTTCACAAGCACTGAGTCGTTACCATCCCTCATGAGCAAAGGGATGGGGTAGTAGTACAGGACCCCAATGGAAATACGCCTAATCGGCCTTATTGAGCTATCCTTAGCTAGCTTAGCATACGCTAGCTTTAAGAACTATTATTATTATTATTATTCTTATTATGATTCAAGTATAATTCTAATATTAGTCAAGGCACAACAGCTACCAGTGAAATATAGTGAGAAAAGATTCAATCTACACTCCTTCCTCCCATTACGCAAATCACGTAGTACGTGGGCAGGGGCCCAGGGGCTAAACATATAAGTATAACACACATAAAACTTACTATAGGTAGCGCAAACGAACTTGACAAAAATCTTGATCCCTGACCTCTTTGTAATTTTAAAGGACCTTGAGCAAACTGGCTGTAAATGTCCACACCTTTTCCCTGGTGGACTCTTCCCAAATGATAGAAATGTCATCCCAATTTCTTTCATTCATTTTCAGTTATACAAAGTTAAGGGGTCAAGATTATTGTCAAGTTCATTGGCGCTACCTATAGTCAAGGTGAACATACAGTACATGAATGGGAGATAAAAATTGAAGCAAATCCCCCATCTCTTTTGAATGTGCAACCCCCCCCCCATAATATGCGAGAGACACGTGTGTGATGTGATGTGGCAGGCAACTGATACAAGCCAACAGGACAGCCTGCTCGATGCCTGCATGTACCAATTATCAATTGTGTGGACATAATGTCACTCCCTCTCTCCCCTCCTTCCCTGCATACACACAAACACACCCACCCACCCACAATTAGGTAAATACAATTAGGTAAATACACACACACACACACACACACAGCCCGTAGCCTAGTAGGTAGAGCTCTCGTCTCACACACGAGGGGTCGGGGGTTCAATCCCCGGCCGGGCGGAGACAAATTGGGCTTGTCTCCTTTCATGTGTTAGCCTCAGTTCACCTAGCTGTAAATAGGTACCTGGAATAAGTGGACGACGTTGTGACGTCCCATCTGGGGTTGGCAAAAATGGTACAAGGCGAGATGGGTATCATATGGTTCACCTAAGCTGATGGCTACCTAAGCCTTCGGGCGAGACGGTACCGTCTATAGTGAGAATGGTACCGTACAGATCCACCCTAAGCCTTCGTTTCCGATGTCGCCAATTGGCTAAAAATACAGACTACACACACATCCACAGCCATTCCAACAATACATATAACACCTACACATACAGGAGGCGGGAAATAACGAGCAATGCTCACTCCCGCAATACAACTAGAGTAAGTACAACTAGAGTAAGTACACACACACACACACACACACACACACACACACACAGCCCGTAGCCTAGTAGGTAGAGCTCTTGTCTCACACACGAGGGGCCGGGGGTTCAATTCCCGGCCGGGCGGAGACAAATTGGGCTTGTCTCCTTTCATGTGTTAGCCTCGGTTCACCTAGCTGTAAATAGGTACCTGGAATAAGTGGACGACGTTGTGACGTCCCATCTGGGGTTGGCAAAAATGGTACAAGGCGAGATGGGTATCATATGGTTCACCTAAGCTGATGGCTACCTAAGCCTTCGGGCGAGACGGTACCGTCTATAGTGAGAATGGTACCATACAGATCCACCCTAAGCCTTCGTTTCCGATGTCGCCAATTGGCTAAAAATACAGACTACACACACATCCACAGCCATTCCAACGATACATATAACACCTACACATATAGGAGGCGGGAAATAACGAGCATGCTCACTCCCGCAATACAACTAGAGTAAGTACACACACACACACACACACACACACACACACACACACACACACACACACACACACACACACCCCTACCTACCTACCTACCTACCTACCTACCTGAGGGACTAACAAGCTACATGAGCATGTTTGCGGATGATGCTAAGCTGCTTAAAACGATCAGAACCCAGGAGGATTGCCTTGAACTCCAATCAGATTTGCAAAAGATCCATGAATGGAGCATCAAATGGAATATGGAGTTCAATGCAGGAAAATGTAAGACTCTAAAAATGGGTAAAAGCAAGTACAGACCTAGAAAAGATTATAAACTAGGAAACGAAGTGATTCCCAAAGCAGAAAAAGAAAAAGACTTGGGGATAGAATTTAAGGATAACACGTCTCCGGAAAGCCACGTAAATAAGATAGTGAGAGAATCACTAGCACTATTGGCAAATATCAGGATGTCTTTCAATTATCTTAATGAAAACACCATGAAACAAATAATAACGGCTATAATAAGACCCAGGATGGAATATGCATCTGTAGTATGGTCCCCTCACTTGAAGAAACATATCCACAAAATTGAGAGGGTACAGAGAGCAGCTACGAGGATGATCCCAGGTTTGGAAAATTTGGAGTACCAAGAGAGGCTCGAGAGATTGAATCTACCTACACTGGAACAGAGAAGGAAACGACGACAGCAAATTCAGATATACAAATGTGTTAGAGGTATTGACAAAATCGACCAAGAAAACTTCATAGAGAGGGATGGAGGTGAGAGAACAAGAGGTCACAGCTACAAACTGAAAGTGCCTAATAGTAAATCTGATCTGAAAAGTAAAAGATTTCCTACCAACTCGATTAGTGGGTGGAACAAATCGCCAGCCGAAGTAGTGTCTGCACCATCAGTGCATAGTTTCAAAGCACGGTATGACAAACATATCTTAGGAGGCGGGAATTAACGAGCATGCTCACTCCCGCAAATACAACTAGTGTAAGTACACACAAACACACATACTTTACTGTACACATAAATATGCATGCACCGTACCTAATTATCAATCGCATGGACGTTACGTCATTTCTGATACCCCTCCCTCCCCACACTGAAATGATTGAAAATGTTAGCTTAGTAATTTACTGACATTTTAATGTTAATGTGTAATTTGTTTAATACCTCATATTTCAGGTTCAAGCCCGAGTGTCAACAATTAGCAGCTCAGTGAATGAGTTGGAGGAACTTGGACGCCAGAATGATACCATTAAAAAATGGATCGAGGAATACCACATCATAGTACAAGACTTCAAGAGTCGCCCAGCCAAGCTGCGTCCAGAGGCCTCAAATATGGAGATCTCTCACATGAATGATCTCCGTTCCAAGATTATGGATAAGCAGAACATCTTGGATGAACTGGAGATCAAACAAATGAACTTGGCACCCGACTCAGCTGACTCTGATATTCGTGAACGAATGAACCACCTAGAAGAAGAGGTTACCGGTCTAATTGATTTACGAACTACCACCAACCAGCAGATAGATGAGTACAGGAGCAAGCTACAGCAGGTGTACAGCTGGTTTGACACTATAATAAAGCAGCTGGAGAAGTGCGACAAGAGTGATAACCTGGACACGGCTAAAAAATCCTCCGAGGTCCAACTACTTTGGAACCAGTTCGAAGATGCTCAATCTATGCTGGAGGAACTTAAACTGAAGGCCAGCGATATTATGCTCGAACTCTCCAGCCTCGATGTGCAGCAAGTTGAGGAGCAGCTTCGGTCCGTGGAGAAGAAGTACTTGGATCTCCAAAAACGCGTCGGGAAGAAGATGCAGGTCATCGAGATGACGCGCAAGGGGTACGAAGACACCAAAGCAGACATCTTGAACCTGCAGACCTGGGTGCGGGAGAAGCTGGAGTTTGCCCGGAACCTGCCGTTGCTCGGCTACACCAGCAAGTGTACTGAGGTCAAGCTGCTTGAGATCAATGTAAGTACCATACTGTGGTACCAGTACAGTAATATACTGTAACTGCAATTTTTCCGTTAATTTTCAATCCTCCTTTTTTTTTCTAGATATAATTTTGAATCTGTTGTACACTGGTATTGGCAATTAAACCAAAAGTAGACTGTTCAAAGTGACTGAGTTGTTTAAAAAAAATAAAAATAAATATGTTTTTAAAATTATTGATATTAAACGTGGTGCAGTGCATAGTGTGTTGATTTTCGGTGTGAGCATCCTAGGTTCGAATCCCCGGACTGCCACATGTGGTTGTTAATTTAATTAATCTATTTTAGGAGTAGAGATGAAAGAGATGAAAGAGATGAAAGAGATGAAAGAAATACTCTCAAGAGCAGTGGATGTTGGTGTATCGCTGAAAAGGGAGGGAATTGAGTGGAAGCTACCTATACTGCTGTTTGCGGATGATACAGTTCTGATGAGTGATAATGAATGGGAGTTGCAGGGTCTGGTAAATGAGTTTGGAACAGTGTGCGAAAAACGGAATTTGAAGGTAAATACGGGGAAGAGCAAGGTTATGGTCTTCGAAAGGGGTGAAGTCACAGAGTGTGAGGTGAAGCTGAACGGTCAGGCTATGGAGATCGTCAACTCTTTTAAGTATCTGGGCAGTGTGTTGAGTAAAGATGGGACTATGGATGAAGAGGTGCGGGAGAGGGTACAACAGGGGAAGAGGGTTGTAGGAACGCTAAAAGCAGTAACAAGAAATAGGGTGGTCAGTATGGAAGTGAAGAAGTCCTTGCATGACAGTGTGGTAATCCCGACACTGACTTACGGAAGCGAAGCATGGACGTTGGTTGAGAGACTCAGACCAAGAGTGAGAGCAGTGGAAATGAATTACTTAAGGAGTGCGTGCGGAGTTACATGGAGGGATAGACAGACTAATGAGGAAGTAAGAAGGAGGTGTGGTGTGGAGGTAGATGTGCTGGAAAGTGTGAAAAGGAACAACTTGAGATGGTTCGGCCATATGGAACGTATGGAAAGCGAGAGAATGACTAAGAGGGTGTACGAGAGCGAGGTGGAGGGACAGAGGGGGAGAGGTAGACCGAATATGAGGTGGAAGGATGGAGTGAGGAAGTACATGAACGAAGGCGGTGCTGGTTGGGGGGAGGGGCGTCGACTGACTGGGGACAGAGGTGCATGGGGGCGGTTCGTTCGTGGCCACCCCTTCGGGGATCACGGCGTCAGGCAATAGATAGATAGATAGGAGTAGAGTTGGTTGGTGGAGAGAACATAATAATTAATTATGAAATCATTATTATATAACCTTAAGAATTATTTTCTCTCTCTCTTTTGCAGAATTTATCCAAGCAAATTTCGGCAAAGAAGATGCTTCTTACACAGTTAGAGAAGGCTGCCGAGAACCTCAAAGGTGATATAGAAGATTCAGATTTACAACAAATAGAAAACATTCTTAGCAAGACAGCTGAAGAACAAGGAACCCTGTACACTACTGTTATGGAGGTTAAGAACGACATGATTGTGTCTTATGAAGAACGCCGCAGCTTTGAGCAGTCTCTTGATCAAGTTGGGGCATGGATGGATGGTAAATCTGATGAAGTTATTGCACCAGACCTCTTATCACTGAAATCTGAGAATGCAGTCCGTGTAGCAGAGAAGTACAGACGACTTGATAGTGAACTGAAGCAATATGCTGAAACAAGTATATCAGGGGTGAAGAGACAGGGAAGTGCTCTGTTTAAGGACTGTACAGAAGAAGAAAAGGATTCTCTGCATGATGTACTAACTGAAGTTGATGATAAAATGAACAATCTTCGTCAAACCATGTCTGGGACCCTGAATCGTCTATCTAACTTATTAGAAGGAAGAAGAGACCTCGAAAGAGAAGTAGATATTGCCCAGAAATGGCTTCATCAAGCTGAAGTTGCCCTTCAGACAGATACCAAAAGCCTCAACACAGCAGAAGTCCTTGCTGAGCAACTCAAGAAGCTGGAAACTATGGAAGATGAACGAGAGGATGCCAACAAGAGAGTAACAAGCATTGCCAATTTATGTGAAGACCTCTTACCATCCCTCACCGAAGCGGACAAGTTCAGCTTGGGAGAGATCGTGAGAGATATCCAGGATAAGACATACAGGGTAAATTCATCCATAGGTGACAAAACAGACCAAGTCCGCAACACCATCACACTCCTGCGCCGTAACACGGAACTCATCGTACAGACAACACAGTACTTCTCCTCCATCCAGAAAGAGATCAAGATGCTAAGCAAGCCTGTGGGGCGCAGTGTTGAAGATGCACAGAAAATCCTTGTGTCTTATCAAGAATCTTTAGGGAAGCTACATGGATACAAGAAGGAAAGTGTTCATTCTAGCTCACGTGTGAGTATTGGTGAGATGAAGGATGTGTACAAACAGCAGCAAGATCTTAGCCAGGTTATTGAGAAACAAATTGTCAAAACACGACAGCTTATCCTTGTTCGCCAACAGTATGCTTCTCTTATCACTGAGATCATTGGATTTACCAACCGCTATACCACTGTTGTGAAGGACATTGAAAAGACGGAAATGACAGTTACCGACAAGATCCGTAAGTACAATGACGTAGTAGTAAAGATTCAAGAATGTGAAGCCCAGTTGACTTCTGCTCAGGACAAAGGGTCAATAATTAGTGAAGAGGGAACCGTGGAGGACCACAATGCCATTATGGAACAGCTGCAGTTGGCCAAGAACAATTTGAGTGCTCTACGTCGGGAGGTGGAAAAGCGGCACTCAGAACACGAAGTCTCAGCTGAGAGCCATAAACGCATCCATGTTGAACTGAATATGACAATGGAGTGGTTATTGGAACAAGAATCTGAGCTGAAAACTCGACCACTTCTTACTTTGGAAGTGGAGAGTGCCAACGAAGAGCTGGAAGCTCACGAAGAATTGGCAAGTGACATAGAGGAGCAGCTTATCAAGATCAGAAATATCCAAGAAAAGGCTAAGTCTGAAGTAGGCCTACCTTATATTTTACAAGAAAGATTATCTGAGGCAAACATGATATTATCCACATTCCCTCTTGAGCTGGAATCAAGACTCAAGTATTTGAAAGATGCCAAGATGCTCCGCCTGGACTATGAAGACTTTATCACCAAGATACGTGGCTGGATAAATGCAGCACGTGAACGTATTCTTGATGCTGAAGGTATTGACTTTGAAAATGTCTCGGTAGATTTAGAAGATCATATGGCATACTTCTCCAGTGAAGGACTCATAGGAGAGTCTCTTGAACAGCTGGGTAACATTGCTGAAAGAATTGTTCCGTCTTTGACCAGTGAAGATCAAGATCAACTGACCAAGGAACTTTCGGAACTCACAAAAGATTTAGATAACGTAACCAAATCTGCAAGAGACCACAAAGCTCAAC
The DNA here is from genome assembly GCA_032716605.1 of Paralithodes platypus. Classification (NCBI taxonomy): domain Eukaryota; kingdom Metazoa; phylum Arthropoda; class Malacostraca; order Decapoda; family Lithodidae; genus Paralithodes; species Paralithodes platypus. The sequence continues at coordinate 12,552,835 of CM064519.1, read as the reverse complement.
TAGAAAAGAACGTACAGCTGGCTCTGGAATACACTCAGATCGTGGAAAGTGCCCAGGGTCTGATTGATGACGCTAACGTGAATACCCTAACTAACGACACCGCCATCAACGTTGCCGCACTAAGAATCAACCTGCAGCGGATGGACGAGGAGCGCATGAGACTCTACGACCAGAGCTACCTCATCAATGACTTTACTGAAAAGGCCAACGAGCTCCTGCAGCAAGCGGACAAGCAGAACCATGTGACGATCGGCAACCAACTCCTGGAGATTACCCGGGAGTGGAAGACGGCCATGGAAGGGATGGAGTGCCGCCGTGAAGCCCTGGCCTCCCTCATCACCCAGTGGCAGGAATACGACATGGCCATACGGAGCCTGGAGATGGGTTTGAACAACCTGGAGCAGCGGCTGCACAATGACCTCGACAGTAGCTCCTCTGATGCTGATATGGAGGCCGTCAAGGAGGTAGTGCAGGTATGTAATGTGTCTTAAGTTATCCTACAACCTTAATGAGAACTGGGTTATGTTAAGGTGAAACTTTTAAATTTGACAGTTCTCAAGGTAAAAGATATTCTGTACAACATCCTCCGTGAGAAACTGTTAATGTTAAGATAAAGCACTTACACCTGTAAGCCTAGACAAATCCCATCATTGTCAGTGGTAATTACTATAGTTTTGCCATAGTCTTAGCCTTTCAATATGATATGCTAGTTATAATTTCAATGAGAAGTACAGTTCAAGTACTGAAATATTACAGTTTTCTAGTTTCTATTTCTATTTATTTTTTAAATAATATTTTGACATTTAACATTTAGTTTCTTTATTCATGCAGAGTTTAGTAAAATTTGCCAGAACGTCCCGGACTTCCCAAACTTGACTACTTCCTTTAACGTGACGATAGTGCGTTGTTATATGTGCGATTAGTTTGCTTGGGAAACAGATTAACTTGCTCATGTAGTAATGTACACCCTATGTGGTGGATTGTGTTCTTTTATTTAATAATTTTCATTTTAGTAAGCGTTGTTTCCACATAGCGATTTTGATAATTTAATTTGACTTTATATTGTCCTTGTCCCAATTTTGGTTTGTTTAGTTTGCAAGTTTTACATTTTAATTCAATTATAGCAACTAGCGTAATCATATTGACTGGCTAGAAATTTGGCAAAGCGACGATGATGGGGTTTGTCATAGTTCTCAGGTCAAATGTTTTCCAATAACCTCAATGAGGAACTGCTTAATATCAAGATGAAACACTTAGTTATGATAGATATTAGTTATTTCCAATAATCCATAAAGTATTGGTCTTTGTTTTGGGTGTAGGAGTTTCAAATTAATGTTTGTCTCTTAGTTTGACCCAATTTATCATCATGGTTGTTGGCTATCTATTGAATGTGATAAAAACAGTTTGCAGTTTCTTAGTAAAGTCTTACTGTACTGTACACAATAACCATTAGCTTCGACTTCAAGGATATTGGCTTTTATCTTCATAAATAAGCAGAACAGCATTTTAACCCTCTCATGTCCTGACACAATTGTTGAGCCTATTAGGGATACTTTAAAGCCTTTGTTACCGTCAGGGGTATTTATAAACCCTTTTTTTTTTTTTTTTTTTTTTTTTTTTTTTTAAAGAGAATGAACGGAGGAAGGAAAAACACAGACAAAACAAAAAGGTCCATGTGCCTAAAGGCATCCTCCATTCATAAAATGTTTGTAACAACTGGATTTAAACATTTGTAGATTGTAAGTTTGTGGAAAGCAATTCGAGGGAAGTGAATTCCAAAGAGTAGTAGCTCTGGGGATAAATGAATTCTGATAAGCAGAAGTTCTGCATTGTGGAGGAGAAAGTGTAAATTCATGGGCGCTCTCAGCTGCCCTAGTTCTACGGGGAAAGATGTGGAGATGCACAATTGAAGCAAGTTCCTCGGAACAATTGCTGTGAAAATATCTGTAGAATAATGCAAGGGATGCAACGTTTCTTCGTATGGATAATGTAGGAAGGTCCTGTGTGATTGCAGGGTTATTGATTAATCTAATAGCTTTATTTTGAATTTTGTCCAACTGCCTCAATGCAACCACTCCACTTCCACCCCACAGAGGTGAACAGTAAATCCATCTGAGAACGCACATGACTTTTATATATCACGGCCAACTGTTTATTTACTTCAACCTCTGCAGTTGTCTTTGAGTTAGCTGTGGGCAGAAAACTAATTTTGGAGAGGTAATTATAAGTGAGAGTAATCTATTTCTTATTGCTAATCTGGCAACCTCTGCGTCATAAGGATGTGAGAGGGTTAACCCTCCTGGCCCGGGCTGTATCTCCAAAGGACAGTGTGGGCTACCCGGGCGATCTGGCCGAAAAACGTCTAGGCCTAGGCTACCGTATTTTGGTTAATTTTAACTGCTAGAAATTTCCCACGCATCTATAAATGTAGCGCGGTTTCCAATCTGTAGACTGGCGTTGAGTAGAGCTCTCTAAGTCAACTGGTTCAGTTGTGATGACGATTTTAGTGGAGATAATTTTCAGGCGATGTTAGCAATATGACGATCTTTTCACTACTGAAACAACAACATACAGACATACAATAACAAAAGAGTCTTCTCCTTCTTGTTTTCGGAGGTGCGGTGATGCAACGATCGGCTTTGTTTACATGCGTCGGACGCACAGCGTTCAGACCAAGCTGAATAGGCTTGAAAGCTTACTATCTCCTGAAAGGACACCCGGGCACCTGCCCTTATTTCGTGGTGTCATATTAAAATGACACCCGGGGAGGAAGGGTTAAGAAGAGTTTGATTTTTAGTTATTGTTGTTGAAGATGTATTTATTTTATACTAGCCCTCTGGGCTAAAGCCCTCATAGGGCTAGTGTTTATCTTGAAATGGGGTCTTGGGGGTGTTTTTTTAAGCTTGATGGAGGTATATGGAGGAAACTAAACAAATAAAGTTAATAAATAAATATAGGCCTATAGGCCAAAAAACAAGCACTACCCCCTTAACCACATTGATTGTATGAGGTACTGTACTGTAATGACCTGGGGATATATTGTTTCCCTGACAGTCTCTGGAGGAGGAAGCAGAGGACCTGGAGGAGGAGGTAACAGTGCTGAAGAACATGGCAGAGGTGGTGCTGAGGTACCTCCACACCATCAGTGCTGTGGCCTACACCACCGCTAAGGAACACCTGGAGAGAGTCACACGTCGCCTCCCTGAGTGAGTACACTACCATTGGTTTTTGGAGGGGTTGACACATAGGGTGGCTTTGCTCCTGACTTGAGTATTTGCAGGTATATGGGGCTATGATAGACTTCATAGTGAATCATAGTTAATCCACATAGCAATTTTGATTAGTTCCTTTGCGTTTATCTTGTGTTTATTTGTATTATTACTAATCTGAGAACTGTTCTGTAAAAGTCCAAATGATTCCTAGTCTTACTGACTTTGATTGAAGTACCGTATGGTACCATACAGTATTACAATTATTTGAAATGTTGTATTTGGTTATGGCTATATTAAACTATCTTGTTATATTGAGATCTATTGTACAGTGTATTGCAGTGTGTTCAAGTCGGGCAAAGTAAAATCTACTGTGATAGCCTTTCTACTCTCACCTTGCTACGTGTTGACACCCACAAAACTACTATAATTTATATGGTTAGCACTTTTTCCTTTAATTCGGCTCAAATCAAGATTTTTTTTATGTCATAGTTTCAACTATACTGTATTACCATATATCCACAAAGTAACATTCAATGTTGTATTTATTAGTAGGAGCACAAGAGCTTTGGTCATCAATAAATGCATATACTGAATGTACTCTACCTATTAAATTCAAATACTGTATATAAATGAATTACAATGTTATCAGGTGAAGAGATGGTATGCAAGGTGAGAAGTTTATTTGTGAGTCAATCTTAAGTGGAGGTGGCAGAATGGTGAAGTGGCAGTGGCGGCATAGAGGTGCTCTTGGGAATTGGTTTGGTTTTTATCTTCTGTTGTTGTTGTTGTTGTTGTTGTTGTTGTTGTTGTTGTTGTTGTTGTTGTTGTTGTTCTTCCCCAAGCTGCCTGGCCGAACAGCCCCAAGGCCATATCCGAGCGCCCCCACAGAACCCTCTCTGCCGACCACAATAAAGCCTGGGTGACCGAAGCCACTTCATTGGCGGGGAGCTGAGGAGGGTGCAGAAATGCCCGGGAAACCAAAGCCCCACCCAGGGCCCTGTGCCCCTCAGCAGTTATGAAAAGAAAGTTGAGGGGCAAAGGAAAAATGTGACGCTTTGGCTTCCAATCTTGGTAGATTGGGAGGTCAATCCACGGAAGAGACGCCGTCACTTGAGATCTAGAAAATATATAAGTAAAAGGAACAGTCAGAGTAAGCTATGGGTATGGCAGAGATTGCTCCGTTCTCACTCTGATAGACCAGCCCATCACCAATTTTATCTTCTGTTGTCTTTATTGGGGAGATGCAGAAGAATGGTGTGGTGGTAGTTTTCTCTCTTATGCTATTATTGTTATCCATTTAAATGTTGCCAATCAGAAGTGGAAGAAGAGAGATGCTATGGAGATGTTTCTTTGTCTCATTTTATTCTGGTGGCAATATATGACATGTGAAAATGTCAGACTACTAAAGGAACATGTGCAGCTCAACCTGGAATTGAACCTGTGTCTTTGTAGAAGGAGACCCAGTTTCTACTTACTACTGCCCCACTAGGCAGGCAAATGAGACACTATTCAAAATTTACCCTGCAGGTATAACCGAGTCTTCTCTTTTGTCATTATTACTAAATATAGCTACACTGTTAAATTTATGTTTTACAGTTCCCCCTACGTTTTATGCCTACTATGACCTAGTTTTTGTTATGTCTTTAGTCAGAGCGAGGCAATGACTAAGACAATGCAATGCCGATGTAAATTTTTCTGTATTCCTTCTTGTATTAATTCCAGCCGTAATACAAAGTTGTCCTTGTTTGACATCCTGTTCCTCGCTTTACAAAGCTTACGTCAATAATTGTGGGATGGTGATGTATCGAGTAGAATTCACATTTTAAAGGCCCAATTCGATTCCAGGTTTCTGATATACTGTACACATATTTCCCTCTTCCTATGACTTGAATTGCTTCAAACTTTGTGTGTCCATGCAGTTTGGCTTGAACGTCCCTTGATTTTGGCCCTGTCTTTCTTTCAACTCTGGGGGAGGCACTCGCTACAGGCAGTTCTGCCTTTTGTCTCCCTCACTCACATAGAAAAAAATTGGTCTTGTAGAAGAGTGGAGAGAGCTGTAATTGTGGTTGTGAATGGGGTATTTTAAGAATTAAGTACGGTACTTTATGAATGGGTTACTTTATCCTTGCCTTTGTTACATTCAAGTGGAGGAGTAGAGGGTCTGTAGTGGTTGTATACTACTGTACTTAATTATCCACTGGCCTCTGCCTCACCACACTTAAGGTTGACTCACACATGTTTATTGTATGATTATTATTGTGATTTATGCTAGTTCCTACTGATAGTGAATTGTCAGTATTTCAGTATCTTCATATGGAGGATGATAATTTTTATATTGTATGATAGTGATTTTTTGTTCATTAATCAGTTCCTATAACATTTTGTATTGCTACTGGGGGAGGGGGGTTTACGGTTGGTTCGTATTGTCATAATGTTTTTGTTATTTATTTATTTTTTATTTTTTTTTATGATTGATACTGGTTTTGAAATGTTGGTATCTTTTCGTATTTTTACACAAGGTTGATGGTGAGTGTTGTTTTTGTAAGTCTTCAATTATTGCAACAAAACTGGGAAGGAGGAATGTTCACTACGATTTTCTTCTTCAGCAAGTTGTCATTAATTATTTCGAAATTAAGATAATACATGTGTGTAATTATGAGGCAAACAAGTATTAACGGGACATATTTACTGCTGTAGATAGACATTTGCTTTTTTAATCCCGACTAAGTTGAAAATCTTATTGTTGTTGTCTTTGTTCCCCTATTTACATGACTTGTTGAATCTCCCTTGCTATTGTGTGGGAGGCAAACATAGGCATGGTTCTCGGGGGCTTCATTTGCTTTGGCAAGTGTTGGTGAGTGTGTGTAACTGTGTGTGTGTGTGGGGGGGGGGGGTTTGTTTAGAAGGCTTGTGTGTTGTGTATTTATGTATTTGAGGCAAACATAATTATGTATGGTTCTCGGGGCTTCATTTGGTTTGGCGAGTGTTTGACTGTGTGGGGGGGGGGGGGGGGGTAGATGGCTTGTGTATTGTGTATTTGTGAGTGGTTATGTTTATGTGTAGTTGTTTGTGTTTACTCGTGACTGTGGGGATGTGTTTGTTTGACTTTGTGCGACTGTGTGTGACTGTATGATTGTGTTATTATGGTTAACTGTATCTATGTGTTTGGTTGTGCTGCTTCCAGACAGTTTTATTTTAACCCCTACAGTACAATGACGCTATTTGTTCATCTTATTCTGGCTAACATTATACGATTTTGTACAGTTTAAGAAGGCACTGTGTTATTCAGATCATCAGATGGTTTAATGAGATAGCATTTACCCCTGTGTGTCCTAGAGGTAGTTTATAAGAACATAAGAACATAAGAAAATGGGAGTCTGCAGAAAGCCAATTGGCCCAAGCAAGGCAGATCCCTGTCCCACACAACCCCAATTCAATTACAAAGCCCAATTATAGGCTCAACACTCAAATACCCTGAGGATCAACTTACCAAAACGGTTAGAGATTAACGCAGGATTATGGGGGTCTGCAGAGCGCTGATTGGCCCAACCCGGCTGATCCCCCTTCACACCCAACCCTTCTCGTCCATATGATTATCCAATTTTATCTTAAAGCTCCCTACCGTTTTAGATCCCACTATAGCACTTGGTATTCCATTCCACCCATCTACAACTCTGTTACCAAACCAATATTTGCCTATATCTTTTCTGAAACGAAATTTATCTAATTTGAAACCATTGGTACGAGTTCTTTCGCTATCACTGAGCTTTAGTACATTTGTCATGTCCCCTTTGTTAACCCTTCTTTAGCGGCCTATGCGGTTTATTTATATGTACCGCCCAGCGGGGTGTTTTTAGCCAAAATAGGGCTGTTTACGTGATCATTTTCATGCCTAAATAAGACCCAGAACGTAAAACAAGTATCTATCCCTGAAAGGGCATAAACAGAGCTTTCGAATGACACCATAACGATCCTTTTATGATGGCTAGTTTTCTTGCAATAACCGTGCAACGCGAGTGCAAAAAGCAGGTAATTAGCCACTTTCCCGATACAATTCCGTATATAGCGAGTGAGAGAGGGAGGAGGGAGCTGAGATTCGTGTCAGTAGGTTCGCCGCGGTGGTCTGGAGCAGTCATACGCTCGCTAGTCTCCTCCCACCACTTGTCTCTCTCTCTCAGCAACATTACGTGCTGAAATTGCCACTCGACCTATGTCGAGCGCCGCCACATAGTCCAGCTTTATTAAATACGACTTATGTGGTGAGCCGCTTTTTAAGGGTTAATCCCACTAACCCACTTGAACACCTCTATCATATCCCCTCTAACTCTGCGTCTCTCTAACGAATGTAAACCTAATTTCTTCAATCTTTCTTCATACGGAAGATTTCTAATATTATGGATCATTTTTGTCATTCTACGCTGTACTCTCTCCAATGAATCTATGTCCATTCTGTAATAAGGACACCAAAATTGGACAGCATAATCCATATGGGGTCTCACTAATGACAAGTAAAGTTTTAAGATAACATCAGCAGTTCTGTTACTCACACTCCTAGAGATGAACCCGAGAATCCTGTTTGCCTTATTACGAACGCTTATACACTGTTTTCTAGGTTTCAAATCATTGCTAACAAACACACCTAGATCTTTCTCGCAGTCTGAATTTTCTAATTCTAAATTAGCTAGTTTATATTTAAAATTTGTTTTCATTTTCCCTATCTTTAATACCTTGCATTTGTCAATGTTAAACTTCATCTGCCAATTTACTGACCATTCATGTAAGGTATCTAGATCCCTTTGGAGGCACTCTATATCGCTATCTGAATCAATTGATCTCCCCATTTTAGTATCGTCTGCGAATTTACTTATCCTACTAGTTATACCTAAATCTAGGTCATTTATGTATATAAGAAACAACAGGGGACCTAATACCGATCCCTGGGGGACACCACTTTTGACTGCTCCCCACTCTGACTTGGTACCATTTATGCTGACTCTCTGTTTCCTACCAATTAGCCATGACCTAATCCATCCCAACAACGATCCTCCTATTCCATGTGCCTCAACCTTTCTCATCAATCTCTCATGAGGGACTCTGTCGAAAGCTTTACTGAAATCTAAATAAATAATATCATATGACTTGTCACTATCTACTGCTTCATATACCTCTGAGAAAAAGCTAAGCAAATTAGTAAGGCAAGAACGTCCCTGAGTGAATCCATGCTGAGAAGAATTTATTAAGTTAAATTTTTCTAAGTGGCTTCTAATTTTCCTAGCAATAATAGACTCTAGCAACTTGCCTATGATTGATGTGAGACTAATGGGACGGTAATTGGATGCTATCGATTTATCACCTTTTTTGAAGATCGGAACTACATTTTCAAGCTTCCAAGCTTCTGGAACTAAACCTGTTTCTAATGACTTGTTAAATAAAAATGCTAATGGACTACTTAACTCATCTCTGCATTCTTTTAATACTCTAGCATATACCTCGTCAGGACCAGGCGATTTTTGAGGTTTCAGTCTGTCAATTTCCTTAAGCACATCATTTCTACTTATACTAACTGTACTTAACATATTTTCTATACTATCACTATATACCATATTGACTTCTGGAATATGTGCCAAATTTTCATTAGTGAAAATGGAAAGAAACTGACTATTTAATGTACAGTACTGCACATTTCTAAATAATTTTCTGTTATTTCTCCTATTGAAGGTTTTTTAGGGGGCCTATTACATCTCTAACTTTAGATTTATATAGTTGGTAAAAAGCTTTAGGGTTATTTTTTGAGTCACTGGCTATCCTTATTTCATAATTTCTTTTTGCTTAACTGATTTCCTTTTTGACCTGTCTAATAGTATATATGTAGATGATTTTCGCCTTTCTTTATTTTTCTATATATTCCTTTCTTTTTTCCTATAAGATCTATTAGCTGATTAGTCATCCATTTTGGTTGGTTCTGCGTCGATCTAAATCTTCTTTTAGGGATATATTTATTTTGAGCATTGTGGAGTGAAGCAATAAACTGGTTATATGTAGGTGGCAAGTTTAACTCTGGCATATCCTGACTTAATTGCTTAACAATAGGGTCCACCCTTAAGTCTCTTCTTAGCCCACCATAATCGGCTTTTCTGAAATCTGGGATAAGTGTCGTATTCTCTTTAGCATTCCCTGTCCATTGTATATTAAAATAAATAGATTTATGATCGCTATTTCCTAGGTGGTCACCAATCTCTACATCATTTATCATATGTTCATTGTTACTGAAAACTAAATCAAGAATATTAATACCTCTAGTCGGCGTATCTATGAATTGAAATAAAAAACTATCTTGTACTACCTCAATAAACTCTACTGAATCGGAGTCGCCTATTTGGTGCTGCCAATCAATGTTCGGAAAATTAAAATCCCCCATAATGCACACATTGCTAAACCTTGATGCTATTTTAATTTCCTCCCATAACGATGTTCCGCCATTTCTACTCATATTAGGCGGTCTATATATAACTATGGTCTCACTACCTTCGTTAACCTCTACCCAAACACTTTCATTATCATTATTTAGTCTAATACCTGATTTAATACAACTTGTTAATGTACTCCTGACAAACACTGCTATACCCCCGCCCCTCCTACTTGTTCTGTCATATTTAAACAAACTATATCCTAGAATATCAAATTCTGCAAAAAAATGCCTAGATTCTGTATTAATCCACGTTTCAGTTAGCGCTATTATGTCTATATTTTCTGTGCTAACGAGTGCTCTAAGTTCGTTCATTTTGTTACATAAACTCCTACAATTTGTATAATAAACCCTCAACCTATTACTTTTATTTGCAACTAATTTTCTATTGTGTTTAGCTAACGTATTATTTCCTGTTGAACTACTAGCTCTAGACGGAAATTCTACTCTATCAGTATTCTCATCTTTACTATCAGTTACATATGTAGTGTTATCGATACTACTATTACACATCACTATATCCGCACTATCTTGACTGATTATTTCTATTTTACTCACTGGTTTGTCACATGAAGTACCTGCTCCATATGGAGACAGTATTTTACTTACACACCCAGGTTTTTTTTTAACGAAACTCCGCAACAATCTTATCCAGTGAGCTGGCTAAGGTCGAAACTCCTAGTCGAGAAAGATGTACTCCATCCTGGGCATACAGTTCATCCTTACTATAGAAGTGGGTCCAGTTATCTAGGAATGGTATTGACTTTGCCTTGCAATATGGTTTATCAGCTATGGTTTAAGTTAATGAGATAGCATTTACCCCTTTGTGTCCTAACCTAAAAAAAATCGTCTGATGATAACCAACATAAGACGAAAATTACGTCATCGTGTTGAAAGGGTGAGTTTAGGAAGGGTCTCTCAAAGTTGAAAGTGTTTAATTTAGCAAATATGATAGACAATGTTAAGATGTAGATAAATGCAAAGTACTTTGTTTATTGATACTTACCAACAGCTACATTGTCACAAAAACAACAACAACACAATAATGAAAATTTAACCTCCTCGTAACCTAGTAAGCTGAAGTAACTTAATATTGGTGCAATTCACTATTATGAATGCATATCGAAATCCCTGATGCAGTCAGGGTCAAAAGTCACGTACAAACCTCAGATTTTGCTTTAGATCCCTCTTTTAATTTGATAATATCCTTCGTTTATACACTTTACAAGTGGATGATTGTGGGAGATATGTTCGAGTATGCTAACCGTTGGGGAACGATTTTGTGTCACAACTGAAGATAAGATTAAACCCCAAGCTATAGAGGGATTTCACAATTTCAAAGTTTAAATACATATCTAGTTTTAGCAAGAATTTGTCTCGTAATAACAAATCAACAATCATCCACTACGAGGTCTGTAGACGTGAAGATTCATATGACATTGACAACATAATAATGACCTTATACTGTGGAGGTTGTTGCATGATTATTCTACGAGGTAGTACAGGTAAAATATAAAGTTTCCAACCACCTTTGCTCTGAATGAAGTCAAAATGTAGATTATGTAAAGCTTGAACACACACACACACGCACGCACGCACGCACGCACGCACGCACGCACGCACGCACGCACGCACGCACACGGTCACGGTGGCCGAGCGCGCTTAATACTCTGTATTGGGAGCGCTAGTTCTGGTGTCGGGGGTTCAATCCCACGCGCCGGCAGGGGAAGTTCTCTCAAAAACTTTCCCTGGCCGTGAAGGCAAGATCTGGGCGGATCGTCTCGGGGGACCCACAAAGTCTCCTGCCCACGTCCTACTCCCTTGGGAGTATGTAGGCGCTCTCGTTAGCTGCCAGGATCAGTCTGTTGATCCATTAGGATAAGATCTAGGTTAAGTCTGTGTATTTTCAGCCCCATTGGCTGCCGGCTTGAAATAAACCGATTATTGTTATTATTATTATTACACACACACACACACACACACACACACACAGGGAGAGAGAGAGACGATAATGTCTAGGATGTTATCAGAATTGTAGGGGCGGGATGGAGGGAACGAGGGTTACGGTTTCTTAGGGGTTCAAAATTTCAATAAACTTAGATTTGACGTTACAGAGCGCAAAGGAGAGAATTTATTTTTGCTTCTGACTGTACCTGAGATTGTCCACGTCTTGCGAGATAATGTCTGTGATCAAGGGGGAGGACGTGAGAGCTTGCAGTAGAAAATGTGTGTTGGTTCACTAGACTACATGGGGGGTGATTGTGATTGTCTTGTGTGTACTGCAAGAGAGAGACTGGATTTTACTCAATAATCTTTATTTACCAACACTGCAATAAAAGAGAGAGTGATTGGACTTAACTCAATAACCTTTTATTTACCGACCCACTGCAATGAAAGAAAGAGAGAGAGAGAGTTTTTTTTTGTAAGCAAACATATTTAGTGAACGCATCAATAGGTAGATAACAAAGGTAAAAAGATCACCAGAAAAAATTATATAGGGCCTATTTCGAAACAAAAAATATCAAGCTTTAGCCTACCGAACGTGAAATTAAATAGTCAAATTTGTTTTACTGAGTTTAGCGTTTATAGGAAGTATTTGTTTTTTTGTGTTCTATTATAGTCACTGGATTTACTCTGAGGAAATCTACTATGTAAAAAATAACACACACACACACATACTCACACGTACTGTACAGAGAGAGAGAGAGAGAGAGAGAGAGAGAGAGAGAGAGAGAGAGAGAGAGAGAGAGAGAGAGACTATCATTTCTAGGACGTTACATATTGCGAGTTCATGTAACCCGAACGATTATAATTATATACTAGCAGGGGAACCCGGCGTTGCCCGGGTTTAAATTTAGTAATAATACTGTACCACCATAATCACCATCACTACTACTACCATAATCACCATCATCAATCACTACTACCACAATCATCACAATACTACTACCATAATCACCGGCCTCGACCTCCCTGTGCCTCATGTGCCTCATATAGACGGTACCGTCTCGCCCGAAGGCTTAGGTAGCCATCAGCTTAGGTGAACCATATGATACCCATCTCGCCTTGTACAATTTTTGCCAACCCCAGATGGGACGTCACAACGACGTCCACTTATTCCAGGTACCTATTTACAGCTAGGTGAACTGAGGCTAACACATGAAAGGAGACAAGCCCAATTTGTCTCCGCCCGGCCGGGGATTGAACCCCCGACCCCTCGTGTGTGAGACGAGAGCTCTACCTACTAGGCTACGGGCTCTGTGTGTGTGTGTGTGTGTGTGTGTGTGTGTGTGTGTGTGTGTGTGTGTGTGTGTGTGTGTGTGTGTGTGTGTGTGTGTGTGTGTGTGTGTGTGTGTGCATATTTTGTGAGGGTGTTTGTGTGAGCGCGCGTGTGTGTGTGTGTGTGTGTGAGGAGTTGATAATGTATGTGTTTGTGAGCTAGTGTATGTATATCTGTGAGTAAGTGTGTGTGTGTGATGAGTGAGGTAATGTTTGAGTAAATGTGTGGGTATTGAATGAGAGAGAAAGTGTGTGTGAGTGTGTGTGTCTGTGAGTAGTGTTGTGTTGGGTGAGTGGGATGGATGGCAGGAACGAGATAAAAGTCTATACGGTAGGGAAACAAAGCCGCTAGCCAAAATATCTACGTCATAATTCTGTCACCTTGAATATTTACTAAGATGAACGGAAATATGGAAATAATGTCTGTCTGTTTGCCTGTTTATTTATTATCCCCTTATTTACGAGGATGAACAGAAACAATATGTAAATGGTGTCTGTATGTTTCTATATTATGCCCTTCTGTTCGAGACCCCATTATTTACGAAGATGAACAGAAATATGCAAATGGTGTATGTTTGTATGTTTCTTTTTTATCCCTTTCTGTACGAGACCCCATTTTTGCTGGCTATCATTAGACGAGTTTCATTCAGCTTGGAAACAGATCCGCTTACTTGATTATTTGAAACTACCTTGTATGGCATCTTCTTTGTATTCTGGCGATTTTATTAAGCTTAGGAGAGACTTCTTAGTCTCAAAAATATGTGGACGGATTATTTAGAAAGTTTGGTATATATGTATTGGCGTTATCGGTATCTCAAAATCACATATACTGTGCGATTTGTATTGACACGCAAATTGCTGGTACTGTAAAACTATTGTGTCTGCATTTTATCATGGCGAACCCCCCTTTTGATGAGAGAGAGAGAGAGAGAGAGAGAGAGAGAGAGAGAGAGAGAGAGAGAGATGGCGTTACTTTCCCTATAAATACTCAGGAATGCTAGCGTAAGAGAGAGAGAGAGAGAGAGAGAGAGAGAGTTAGCTGGCGTTACTTTCCCTATAGATACAGTACACAGGAGATAGATAGAGAGAGAGTTAGATGGCGTTACTTTCCCTATAAATACACAAGAATGCTAGCGTAAGTAAACATTGGCTACTACCACCACTACCAGTAAGGGAGGTTGAACAAACACTAGGGTCTTCTTTTGTCAGCTCCAGCATCCATGACCTCAGCGACGATTTGGGGAGCTTAGGTTTATAGATAGGAATGTGAAAGGAAGAACAATCATCATCGTCGTCATCGTATTTATCATCATTATCATCATCATCATCCTCATTATCATTATCCTCCTTCCTCCTCCACAGATGGCTACCACAGATGCTTCCTAAAATTAATCAAATAGTTTAATGATGACCACTATATTATTAGGAAATTAGTCATCGTATTGAGAGGTTTAAGTTATTTTAGTTCATTCACCCCTCTCTTACTTACGCTTGTGTTTTCTACTTTTGCAAGCACCTTACTCCAATTAAATAATTATGCTTCGTTGTGCAATTTCCAAACCTTTGATGTTCCGCTGTGTAGCATCTAAAATTAATGTCCAACTTGATTAAGATATTTTTTATTGACAGACCAATGAGGTTTGCAACTGTTTATATTCTTTATAGCTGGTGAAGTATTTATAAAGAAGGTTTACCATAAGATATACCGTTTGTGTGTGTGTGTATGTGTGTACATAATACTTATGTAATATATATAATATATAATTATGTATATATATATAGGTGGTCTAAGTAATAATAACCAAAGACTACTGTAACACACACTAATCTATAAAAAACTAACTACTGTACTTTACTCATCCTGGAGGCTGTCGAGACTGTCCAGGCCAAAGGCCGGTTACTACTTTATTACAGGCTCGCTATCGCTCGCCAGGAAAAATATCGACACCTAAATTGTACGAAAGGTTTTAATATCGATGAATACCTGGGGCGAAAGGTCTTAAAATCGACAAACTAATGGAGCGAACGTCTGAAAATCTCAATACTAATGGGTCTAAGCATGAGAGAGAATGGGATCCATAAAAACCAACCATCCCCCCTTAATAGTTACAGTTCAATAAACCATGGTGTGCTGAACTGTGTAAAATAAACACAACAACTATCTTTAAACCCAGTTGATGGGTGATTTTTTTTTTGTTTTTTTTTTTGTTTTTTTTTTAACCTCCATGAGTAGAACTATGTGGCTTTGGAAATACACAATTATTCGTAAATTTCAATAGCTAATATGAAGTAATTACTGTCAAAATACACCTGGACTGGAGTAATGTTTAGCTGATTCACGCAAATATTGTTCCCGGCAACTTTTCTCGGAAAATCACGTTTGGCAACTTTGTACAAATATTGAATTACTTAATATAAATTATCATTGACCAAGTTGCCGATGCCAAATGGCCCCGTAATGTTTCCAGAATGAAGTATGGCTATCTATAGTAAGTAAAACGAAACAATTGCCCACTTGCGAGTTTTGGTGTATAAGGAAGTTGGAGCTGTGGCCATCAATATTTAGCAAAATTACCAGCTAAAATACGGTCAGAATACATATCTAAATGCATAAAACCAAATTGATCACACAATTTATCCATCAGAAACCCACATTATTATTAGATTTATCTTTAATATCGATGTGCACGGCTCCAACTTCCTCATAGCCTGAAACTCGAAAGTGGTTAATTCACATTTACCTACAGTATAGCAGTGTTCTGACATAGTAACTGTACATTATGTGGACGAATTGTTGCCAGAAAAATGTACGGCAATCAAAGTTGGCCGGAACAATTTCTCGTATGAATCCACCCTTTGTTACCAGAATAATGTTAATAAATTTTAATAAATATATGTTAATAAATGTTACCAGAATAATGTACGGGAATCAAAGTTAGCCGGAAAAATCGCTCATGTGAATCCCCAGACAATAGTTTATGTTGGGAAGGTGGCGCACTTGGCAGGCGACAGACGGGGGCGTTCACTCCTGTCTTAAGGGGAGGGAGATGGGTCGTTTTTATGGGCCCGTTTCTCCCTCGTGCTCAGCCCCATTTGTTTTGAGATTATAAGACGTTCGGCCCATTAGTTTGGCAATTTTAACACTTTTCGCCCCATTTCGTTTTATATTTTATGATTTTTCGTGCCATTTAGGTGTCGATGTTTTCATATCGAGCTATACAGTAGCTAGGCTGAAATTTTAAAAAGGAATCGGCCTTCGGCCGGGACGTAGGCTACAAATTTATCTTGAAGGGGGGTCTAGGGGGTGTTTTTATAAGATTGATGAAGATCTAGCAAGGGAACTAAGAAATATTATTTTTATTAATCTCACCACCACACCCCCAATGAAATATACAGGAATAATGAATTAATAGACCACAAAAACAGCCACTAGCCCCTTAAGGGCAGATTTGTATTGATTTGTTCATCTATTACAGTCTCAGTGTTGTGTAGCTGAGAGTAAGAGGATGTGTTATGAGGGTGTGTGTGTATGTGTTTGTTCTCATGTGTGCAAATTTTTAAGGGTGATTGTGTGTGAGTGGGTATGAGTGGAATATTTTTAGTTTCCTCCCAAGACCTCCCATCAAGCTTTTAATAATTCCCACAAGATCCCCCTTCGAGATGAATTTGCACATTTTGGGGTAGATAAATGTCCCGACTGAAAGCCGGTTGCTCTGAAATTACATGCTCGCTATCGCTCGCCAGAAAAATATCGACAACTATATGGCAGAAAAGGTCTCAATATTGCCAAACTAATGGGACTAAACATGAGGGATATCCGTGCTTGGCTACATCACTGTTGGCACCCGAGACATTCACGCCCTCGCACTTTGGTTCTTACGTCTTACCTTGACATCTTTAGCCCTTTCAGTACCGGTGGCGTCTGTTATATTTTATCTCAGTTACATTTAGACGATTTTATATAGCTTAGAAAGGATATATAGTAGCTAAAAGGATTGGTTGAAATAGGCTGTTGCCTTTTAATGGGTAGACGTCCCGACATTGATGTACGGGAATGAAGCATGGACGTTGTTGGAGAGACACAAATCAAGAGTGAGAGGGGTGAACACGAGTTACTTGAGAAGTGCATGTAGAATTACATGGAGGGAAAGACAAACGAATGAGGAAATACGAGAGAGGTGTGGTATGGATGTGGATGTGCTGGAAAGTGTGAAAAGGAACACCTGAAGATGATTCGGTCATGTGAAACATATGGGAAGTGAGAGAATAACTAATAGAGTGTACGAGAGTTAGTTGGAAGGACAGAGAGGGAGAGGCAGACCGAGAGTGAGGTGGAAGGATAGAGTTGAGAGGTATATGCGTGACAGCGGTGTTTAGATGGGAAGAGGGGCGTCGGCTGACAGGGGACAGAGTTGCATGGGGGCGATTCATTCGTGGCCACCCCTTCGGGGATCATGGCGTCTGGCGATAGATAGATAGACGTTCGTCCTAAACTTACATTATTTTGTAAACCCATTAATGCCATCAGACAGTACACTAGGACCATACGGCTGGGAGATTGTAGGTAGCAGAGAAGGGGTGTTGTCTGAATGATATCATCTAATAGTACTTAGCTAGAATCAAATATATGTGTGGCTGGTACAGAAGGGGTTAAAGGTAGACGTACTCTGCAAGGTTGCTTCTTTCTCCAACTCTGTCTGAGATGAGAGGAGGGGGTGGGGGGACATAAGAATATACTGTATATTGATGCTTGACTACATCACCGTCAACACCCGAGACACATTCTGTACACCCCCCGCCACACTTTCTATCTCACACCTTACCTTGACATCTTTAAGGGGACAGTGGTTATTTTTGTGGGGTCCATATAGTTATGTATGCATTTATTTGTTTAGTTTCCTCGCTAGACCTCCATCAAACTCTAACTGACGCCTCCTAGACCACCTTTCAAGATAGATTTGTAAATTTTTCGGTAGAAATGTCCCGGCCGAAGGCCGGTTTCTCTTACATTACAGACTCGCTATCGCTCGCCAGGAAAAAATTAACACCTAAATGACACGAAAAGTCTTAATACTGACCAAAAAAATGGGGCGAAAAGTCTATAAATCGCCAAACTAATGGGGCGCACGTCTTGAAATATGAAAACTAATGGTGCTAAACAAGAGGAAGAAGGAGGACCATAAAAACGACCCACTTCCCCTTCATAGTAGATGTTCAAGAGCGGTTCTGTCTGTAACTCTGGTCTGACTGCCCGTGTGTGACCTAAAACCCTTTCTGTACCGGGAGCGTCTTTTTAATCTTATTCTAGCTTCATTAAGACGACTTTGTGCAGTTTAAGAAGGATCTGTGGTAGCAAAAATGATTAAGTGAGATAGTTTGAAGCCTGTTAGTTGCTAGAGGCCCTTTTTAAACTGAATCCAATCGTTTCACGGTAGCCAGTATAAAGTAAACAAGACGTCGCCGGTACAGAAGGGGTTAGAATCGTTAGATAATCCACCGTTAGTCTAGTCTCACATACCGTACCGTAATAAGTCGGTGTCTGGACTTGACGATCATACTGTACTGTGTATAATTCATGTAATTCAAGATAAATCAGAGAAAATGTGGAAATTGTAACCAAAATCGACAAAAGCCTACACACGCGCACACATAAATACACACACACACACCCACACACACCCACACACACCCACACACACCCACACACACACACACACACATATTAATTGAAGAAAATTGCCTGTGTAAAGGCGCCAATTTTGTTCTTTTAGTTTAGTCACCAATACCAATGCAAAACAGTTCTAAAATGTTACCAGAACGAATTGCTTATACAAAATTGCCGAAAACATCGCTTGTGTATACCTTCCTTCATTCTGTCGATGCAAGACAAGTAGGTTTTTATAGTACACATACTATACCTTATACCAAGTAAGTAGGCCAACATTATTCAACTTTAACCTCTATAACTCACAACACGGCTAGAGTGATCGAGCTAATATTTCTACCATTTGGGAAGGGTCAGCCAGGGACATTTACAGCTCATTTGCCCCAGCCCTTTTTGAGTTACCGAGGTTTAGGTTCACGATATCTGGCCTACCTATTTGGAACAGGGTATAGCTTGGCCCGACTTGTTTGTTGTTTACTTGCGAGTAATTTATTACCGAGGTTGTATGTACAAGCCTCTTAAGGGGAGATGGTTCATTTGTCTGGACCCCCTTCTCCCACATGTTTAACCCCATTTGTTTTCAGATTTTAAGACTATTGGCCCATTAGTTTGTCGATTTCAAGACCTTTCTACCAATTTCTTTGTCAATATTGAGACTTGTCGTGCCATTTAGGTGTAGATTTTTTCCTGGCGAGTGATAGAGAGCCTGTCGTTTAGGAGGAATCGGCCTTCGGCCGAAGTTTTTTCTTAAGCTTGATGGAGGTATAGGGAGGAAACTTTAAAAAAAAAATATGTATATAGCTAAATAAATAAGAAAAACAATACGTCCATCCCCCCTAAGATTCCCGGAGGTGTATCTGTTGGATTAGTTTGGATAGCCACAACAGGATAAGCGGTGACATCCTCTCCGGGCCACCACCATCAGCATCACATTATAGGCTATTTCTGGGACTGGTTGTGCTACTAGTGCCTGCCTGTGCTAGTTGTGTGGGTGTGTGTGTCGGTGTGTGTGTGTGTGTGTGTGTGTAATAATAAAATACTAATAATAATCGGTTTATTTCAAGCCGGCAGCCAATGGGGCTGAAAATACACAGACTTAACCTACAGTAGATCTTATCATAATGGATCAACAGACTGATCCTGGCAGCTAACGAGAGCGCCTACATACTCCCAAGGGAGTAGGACGTGGGCAGGAGACTTTGTGGGTCCCCCGAGACGATCCGCCCAGATCTTGCCTTCACGGTCAGGGAAAGTTTTTGAGAGAACTTCCCCTGCCGGCGCGTGGGATCGAACCCCCGACACCAGAGCTAGCGCTCCCAATACAGAGTACTAAGCGCGCTCGGCCACCGTGACCGTGAAATGTGTGTGTGTGTGTGTGTGTGTGTGTGTGTGTGTGTGTGTGTGTGTGTGTGTGTGTGTTACTCAGTTACTTGTTCGTCAAGGGGAATCCACACAATGCGAGCTAAGCTCATTATTATCGCGCCTCCTTAACTGGGAATGTATTGCGTGAAATGCATGTTAAGTGTTTTATGTACTGTTGGAATGGCTGTGGATGTGTGTGTAGTCTGTATTTAGCCAATTGGCGACATCGGAAACGAAGGCTTAGGGTGGATCTGTATGGTACCATTCTCACTATAGACGGTACCGTCTCACCCGAAGGCTTAGGTAGCCATCAGCTTAGGTGAACCATATGATAACCATCTCGCCTTGTACCATTTTTGCCAACCCCAGATGGGACGTCACAACGTCGTCCACTTATTCCAGGTACCTATTTACAGCTAGGTGAACTGAGGCTAACACATGAAAGGAGACAAGCCCAATTTGTCTCCGCCCGGCCGGGGATTGAACCCCCGACCCCTCGTGTGTGAGACGAGAGCTCTACCTACTAGGCTACGGGCTGTGTGTGTGTGTGTGTGTGTGTGGTGTGTGTGTGTGTGTGTGTGTGTGTTGTGTGTGTGTGTGTGTGTGTGTGTGTGTGTGTGTGTGTGTGTGTGTGTGTGTGTGTGTATACTTTCCCGCTTGATCTAGAGTTATTTACTTTTATCTAGCTGCTATTTTTTTCACCTTGCGACCTGAATTCTAGCGATATTCTGGAGATTTGAGCCATTTTAGAACGATGTTATCGAGATTGTGGCATTATTCTAGCTATTTTCGGCATTCATTTACTATCTAGCGAACTTGTTTTGGTAACCCTGTGTGTGTGTGTGTGTGTGTGTGTGTGTGTGTGTGTGTGTGTGTGTATGGTTGGTGCTATTTCTTTTGGTAACCCTGTATGTGTGTGTGTATGTGTGTGTGTGTATGTGTGGGTGTGTGTGTGGGTGCGTGTGTGTGTGTATGGTTGGTGCTGAGGCCCACCCGAATGGTGCTATTTGTTTTGGTAACCCTGTGTGTGTGTGGGTATGTGTGGGTGTGCATGCGTGTGTGTGTGTGTGTATGGTTGGTGCTGAGGCCCGCCCGAATGGTGCTATTTGTTTTGGTAACCCTGTGTGTGTGTGGGTATGTGTGGGTGTGCATGCGTGTGTGTGTGTGTATGGTTGGTGTTGAGGCCCACCCGAATGGTGCTATTTGTTTTGGTAACCCTGTGTGTGTGTGGGTATGTGTGGGTGTGCGTGTGTGTGTGGGTGTGTGTATGGTTGGTGCTGAGGCCCACCCGAATGGTGCTATTTGTTTTGGTAACCCTGTGTGTGTGTGTGTGTGGGTATGTGTGGGTATGCATGCGTGTGTGTGTGTATGGTTGGTGCTGAGGCCCACCCGAATGGTGCTATTTGTTTTGGTAACCCTGTGTGTGTGTGGGTATGTGTGGGTGTGCGTGTGTGTGTGTGTGTATGGTTGGTGCTGAGGCCCACCCGAATGGTGCTATTTGTTTTGGTAACCCTGTGTGTGTGTGTTACTCAGTTACTCAGTTACTCAGTTACTCAGTTACTTGTTCGTCAAGGGGAATCCACGCAATGCGAGCTAAGCTCATTATTATCGCGCCTCCTTAACTGGGAATGTATTGCGTGAAATGCATGTTAAGTGTTTCATGTACTGTTGGAATGGCTGTGGATGTGTGTGTAGTCTGTATTTAGCCAATTGGCGACATCGGAAACGAAGGCTTAGGGTGGATCTGTTTGGTACCATTCTCACTATAGACGGTACCGTCTCGCCCGAAGGCTTAGGTAGCCATCAGCTTAGGTGAACCATATGATACCCATCTCGCCTTGTACCATTTTTGCCAACCCCAGATGGGACGTCACAACGTCGTCCACTTATTCCAGGTACCTATTTACAGCTAGGTGAACTGAGGCTAACACATGAAAGGAGACAAGCCCAATTTGTCTCCGCCCGGCCGGGGATTGAACCCCCGACCCCTCGTGTGTGAGACGAGAGCTCTACCTACTAGGCTACGGGCTGTGTGTGTGTGTGTGTGTGTGTGTGTGTGGGTATGCATGCGTGTGTGTGTGTATGGTTGGTGCTGAGGCCCACCCGAATGGTGCTATTTGTTTTTGCGTATACGATGATGACCCAGCTTTATCCCCTTCTGTACCGGCAACGTATTTTTCATGTTGTTCTAGCAACATTTTGAGGATTTTGTGCAGTTTAAGAAGAATCTGTGGTAGTAAAAAGGGTCAAATGATTCAAATGAGATAGTCTAAAGCTTGTTAATTGCTGGAAACCCTTTTGAAACTGAATAAAATTGTCTAATAGTAGCCAGAAAAGAAGTAAAAAGGACAGCACCGGTACTGTAACTATTTAACGTAATGACGTTGAAACCTACGTATCGTAATCAAACTAGGTTGGATAAGTTTAGGCTTGGTTTGACAAGGTTAGGTTATTTTGGGTCAAGTTTGGTGAGATTGTTACATTGATGTATGCTACTTTGGGAGAGATTCTTATGTTAGGTCGGTATACCAGCCTAACTGAACATAACCTCATTAATCCTAGCTATACATACTTAGGAATAGTTATGGAGTTCGGCTTAATTTGATCATTTTTTTAACTTTTTACCAGAATTACTTTGTATTTTTAGTTAAATATTGGTCCTATAATATATATTTTTGTATTTACTTTATTATGTACCAAAACGGTTGTATTCACAGGTAGCAATACTATTTTTTTTAAATCTTATTATAAACATTCGTTTTAAATGTGTGCTATTACTTTATCTTCATGTATCGACCATTTTCTTTATTGAAAGTTGTAATGTCGAGTCCGTCGATTTTCTTCGTTGACCAAGTGTTAAGGGGCTTGTGGCTGTTTTTTTTTTATTCAGTTATTCATATATATTTTAGTTTCCTCACTAGACCCACATCAAGCTTAAAAAAACACCCCCTAGACTCCCTTTCAAGATAAATCTGTACATTTTTCGGTAGAAAAATGTCCTGGCCGAAGGCCGGTTCCCCTTAAAATTACAGGCTCGCTATTGCTCGCTAGGTAAAAATCGACACCTAAATGGCATGAAAGGTCTTAAAATTGACAACGAAAGGGGGCGAAAGGTGTTAAAATCGTCAAACTAATGGGCCGAACGTCTTAAAATTTCAAAACTAATGAGGCTAAACACGAGGGAGAAGGTGGTCCAGAAAACCGGGCTGTCTCCCCTTGAGAGAAAGATCAGTGTAGCTATTCCAATGAGTTAGATAAACATAATGAAGTCACATTCCCCAGTCTTTTGCATTATATTAGTAACGTGTTTCTGTCATAACTTCTCTACGTACAGTCGTGAATAAGAATTGTTGGGTATGCATTGAAGACACAATTGACCACTTGCGAGTTTCGGGCTATAAGGAAGTTAGTTTCGTAAACATCGATATCAAACAGAAATGCAATAATAATGTAGGTTTCTGATGGATAGAAAGTATGATCAATTTGGTACTTAAGGAGAGATTTCCACCTGGAGGATTTTTTCTGAACCTCTTTCTCCCTCATGTTTAGCCCCATTGCTTGTGAGATTTAAAGACGCCTGCCCCATTAGTTTGGCGATTTTAAGAACCCTCGCCCCATTTCTGTCAATTTTAAGACCATTCGTGCCATTTAGGTGTCGATTTTTTCCTGGCGAGCGATAGCGAGCCTGTAATTTAAGGGGAACCGGCCTTCGGCCGGGAAATTTTTCTACCAAAAAATTTACAAATTTATCTTGAAAGGGGGTCAAGGGGGAGTAATTTTAAGCTTGATGGAAGTCTAGGGAATCAACTAAAAACCTCCCCTTAACTACTTATATAGTTGTATATATTATAGCTCGTAATTCTGCTAAATATCGACATAAAAAAACTTCAATTTCCTTATAGCCTGAAACTCACAAGAGGTCACTTACTACACACTAGAGAACAATTTTGATAAACTGTTTGAGCCACACAAATATAATTTAAGGGCATTTAAAATTAATAATTATGATCTTACTTATATTATTAGGGAATATTCTAGCATTCATTATCAAGACTATATTTAGGTGTTTGAGTACCCTTAAATACCAGTACATCGGGCATGCAAAACTATTTAATAACGTTTATGCTGTGATGTTCGTCACCATGTGTTTTAAGCTTGCTTTCTGTTTTACCTGGCTTAGGTGGTCGAGGCGGCTTTCCTTAATTTCATACAGAACACACATTAAATTAATAATGTTCAAATCATTAAGTAATGAGTTCGATTATTGTCACAACTTTAATATAATTGTCCAAACCCAATAATAGCGAGTAGGTCTAGCTATACCGCTGTTGATATAGCCGGTAGGGTTGTTCAATATATGTGTGCCCCAAACTATGCATATGTGAACTAATTGGAAATAGCGTAGTAGCCTAAAGTTGGCATTGCATTCGTAAAATACTTTTGGCTGCACTTCATCATGCAGGAATCTGTTGTTTATTCCGATATCGTAAGGTCTTTGAAGTCGGGGATAAAACATTCTAATTTTAGACAAACAATGCCAAATTGGTGAATAATTAATTATTTATAATTATGTTCATTTTGTGTGATTGTTACGAGATTGACTTACGAGACTAATTTGCTGGAAGACTGTTAGTTTGGTCATGGGAATTATCTACAACAAAATATAATACACTTCTAATTCAATCAAACGATTTTCCTGTCATGTATAAAATCAAAGTGTGTACACATTTGTGTGGGTAACTGTACACAGTGTGTTAGTGTGTTGTGCGTGTGTGTGCGCGCGCGTACGTGCGTGGTGTCCGTGTATGTGTGTGTTATTTGTATTATTTGTTTGATACCGTACCCCTCACTCTTTGAGGTACTGTAAATTCTTGAAATCTAGTTTATTTATACAGTATGTGTTAGTATATTTCCATGGTGACCTACTTACATTGTGTAAGTTGGTCCCAGTGTGGAGTGAAATAGCAAGTGGTAAGGTCTGGTATGGTGAGATGGTGAGGACTAAATGCATGGCTATAGGTGTGTGTGTTTGTGTTTTTTTTTTTTCTCCAGCTGGCGGGATATTCAGTTGTCTTAATTACTCGGCTACTCCAACGTCTTTTAAGCCATCTATCTTGTTAATTGTGAAAACTTGCCATTATTATGGTACATATACGTAGCAGTTTCCTATTTTTCCATTAATATATATGTGAAAACGTAGTCAATTTATCGCCAGGTTAAATAAAATGGAGTATAGTTTGGGCCACCGTGACTGTATGGGAATGTTCCTAGGGTCTCCATCTGTTACCAGTGCTATGTAAGCCTTTATAATACAGTGATTGGACGTTGTTGTATCGTGGCGCCATTAACCCTTTCGGACCAGGGGAATTTATGTGTATATATATTCTGGCTCTCTCATTAGATGATTTTAAGATGGAGTAGGTTAGGTTAGTTTAGAATTGGAAAATTTTAAGGTGGGGTAGGTTAGGTTAGTGTAGTTGAGTTTAGGCTCAGGTTTGATTAGATAAGGTCAGGCTTCTGTCGGGTTAGGCTAAGGTCAGGCTAGGTATGACAAAATAACTTGGGTGGATGTGGTTGAAGTGGCCGGAGGGGGGGGGGGGGGGTCACGTAGGTAAAAAGACCTTAAGGGGAGGCAGTTGGTTTTTCGAGTCCTCCTCCTCCCTCATGTTTAGCCTTATTAGTTATGAGATTTCAAGACATTCGCCCCATTAGTTTGGCGATTTTCATACCTTTTTCCCCATTTCTTTGCCAATACTTAAGACCTTTCGTGCCATTTAGGTGTCGATTTTTTTCCTGGCGAGCAATAGCGAGCCTGTATTTGAAGAGGAATCAGCCTTCGGTCGGGACATTTTTCTACCGAAAAATTTACAAATTTATATCGAAGGGGGGTCTTGTGTTTTTTTTTTTTTTTTTTTTTTTAAGCTTGATAGAGGTTTAGAGAGCAAACTAAACCCCCTCCTTAAACTATTGAGCCGAACCTGTAAATGATGCTGCACAATACCGTCTGGGCTCCCTTAATTTGGTGGTACGCTCGCCCCCTCGTTGCCAACATTACCTCAGGGCGTCTGGCACCAACGACCTGGGTAAAAGTCATGGGATCCTGTTAGACATTAGGGGGAGGGGTAGGTTAGATTGAGTTAGTTTTGGCGAAGTTTAGGTTTGGTTAGACTTACGTTAGGTTAGGTCAAGTTTAGGCTAGGTAGTTGGTTAAGTTTAGGCTGGGTAGTTGGGTTTAGAACGTTACGTATAGGTTAGATTAAAGTTAGGTTAGGTTAGGAGAAGTTTAAGTTAGGCTAGGTGTGGACTTTGATGAATGGGGGTTAAATGGATGTAGGGGTGAAATCACGTGAGCAAAAAGTTTATCTGGTGGTACGTTATAGCGCTTTCTTTCTCTTTCTCTTGGTCTCGCTCTCGCTCTCGCTAGCTCTCGCTCTCGCTCTCGCTCTCGCTCTCGCTCTCGCTCGCTCTCGCTCGCTCTCGCTCTCGCTCTCTCTCTCTCTCTCTCTCTCTCTCTCTCTCTCTCTCTCTCTCTCTCTCAGCTTAACCTGGCGTTTGGCACCAATTGTGTTAGGTATCGTGTGTGTGTGTGTGTGTTAGTATGTATGTGTATGCGTGTGTGGTTGTGTGGAAGGGGGGGGGGGGATGTACAATCGGCCCTAATATGTGATGTACTCGGCACCAAGTATATTTTGATTAATAATTGGTATCGGCAATATCTACACCTTGATGTATTCGCTTCGAGTAAGATATACAACATGTCCCTACACTTACCTACCCTATTCAACATCTGACAGACATTAATACAGCACAGAGCGAACCAAACGTAATTGCAGCTGAGTTATGACTTATTTGCACGACCGTACAGTTTGTCCCCATGAACCCACTTGCGATTATAGGTGTTTAGGGGATAGTGCTGGGTTTTGGGTCTATATATTTATTTATTAATATATTTGGGAGTTTCCTCGCTAGACCTCTATCAAGCTTAGAAAAATACCCCCTAGACCCCTATTCAAGATAAATTTGTACATTTTTCGGTAGAAACATTTCCCGGCCAAAGGCCGGTTCCTTCTAAAATTATTTGTACATTTTTCGGTAGAAACTTTTCCCGGCCGAAGGCCGGTTCCTTCTAAATTTACAGGCTCGCTATCGCTCGCCAGGAAAAAAATAAAAACCTAAAGGGCACGAGAGGTATTGATAAAAAAAAAATGAGGCGAAAGGTATAAAAATCGCCAAAACTAACGGATCGAACGTCTTAAAATGTCAAAACTAGTATGCTAAACATGAGGGAGAAGGGGGTCCAGAAAAAGTGAGGAGGCCTACCTCCCCTTATTAAGGGAAGATGTGCAATTCCCGAGGCGCCACACTCCTTCATTATAAAACAGGAAACCATGGAATGTCGTAGAGATGTGGCGTGAATGACAATGAGGCTTACCTGAGCATACCTTCTCTCTAAATGATCATGTACTCATAGTTTTGTAGGCGTACCATAATTATATACTGTGTGTTCGTTAATGGAAAATACTTGTTGTACAGTGCCATACAATTCCAAGTGTTTATCCTGGACAATTTTATATGTAACCCTTAAATTGCATTGAATTTGTATGCGAAATTTTCTATCTATTTATCTATCTATTATATATATATATATATATATATATATATATATATATATATATATATATACGGGTATATATATATATGACATCATAATTGAGGTGCATATAAATTATAGTTAAATTTAAGTTCCTCTGGTCTTGGCCGACATCTGAACACACACACATATATATCCAACCCCATCATTAGTGTCAGGGTTAAGGCTATGATTTTTATTTGTTGAGCAGGGCAGAGGCAGCTGGGTGGTGGTGGTGGTGGTGGTCTAGGGAGTTGGCATCCTTACATGCAATCTATTTTCAACCATATCAGTTATGTCAAAATTAACCCTTCAGTATGATTACGCGTATTTTCATTATATTCTGGCTATCATTAGACGATTTTCTTCAGCTTAAATAAACTAATAAAGGTCAAGAGAGTAACCAAGATCGTTTTGCTCCTTTGGTTTATAGTATTCCATCCTAGAAGCTAAATACTATTCAGCTAATGTTATAATGTTATAATGACGCCATCGTATTTAAGGGGATAATCTTTTCCATTGGTAGACACCAATGTTTACGTTATCTGCTTAAATTCAAATAATGTTATTCAACTTCGCAGCACCTGTCAGAGGAATAGGATATTTTTAGATAATTTTTAACTCTTTCATTCCTATCAGTTCTTCCTTAATTGAGTAAAATCTGCTGCTTGTCGCATTAACCCTCTCAGTATGCAGTGACAACTTTCTTGATTGATTCTTAATACTAGTAAGGGATTTTATTGAGTTTAGAGAGTATCTGTGGAAGTGAAAAGGTTAATGGAGATCAAGTTAACCCTTTGATTGCTAAATGTCCTTCCTAAGCTGTATACAATCGTCTATTGTAAAGATGTGTAATACTTGAGCTGTGTACAATCGTCTATTGTAAAGATGTGTAATACTTGAGCTGTGTACAATCGTCTATTGTAAAGATGTGTAATACTTGAGCTGTGTACAATCGTCTAGTGTAAAGATGTGTAATACTTGAGCTGTGTACAAACGTCTATTGTAAAGATGTGTAGTACTTGAGCTGTATACAATCGTCTATTGTAAAGATGTGTAATACTTGAGCTGTGTACAATCGTCTAGTGTAAAGATGTGTAATACTTGGGCTGTGTACAATCGTCTAGTGTAAAGATGTGTAATACTTGAGCTGTGTACAATCGTCTAGTTTAAAGATGTGTAATACTTGAGCTGTGTACAATCGTCTATTGTAAAGATGTGTAATGCTTGAGCTGTATACAATCGTCTATTGTAAAGATGTGTAATACTTGAGCTGTGTACAATCGTCTAGTGTAAAGATGTGTAATACTTGAGCTGTGTACAATCGTCTAGTGTAAAGATGTGTAATACTTGAGCTGTGTACAATCGTCTAGTGTAAAGATGTGTAATACTTGAGCTGTGTACAATCGTCTAGTGTAAAGATGTGTAATACTTGAGCTGTGTACAATCGTCTAGTGTAAAGATGTGTAATACTTGAGCTGTGTACAATCGTCTAGTGTAAAGATGTGTAATAGTTGAGCTGTGTAAAATCGTCTAGTGTAAAGATGTGTAATACTTGAGCTGTGTATAATCGTCTAGTGTAAAGATGTGTAATACTTGAGCTGTGTACAATCGTCTATTGTAAAGATGTGTAATACTTGAGCTGTGTACAATCGTCTATTGTAAAGATGTGTAATACTTGAGCTGTGTACAATCGTCTAGTGTAAAGATGTGTAATACTTGAGCTGTGTACAATCGTCTATTGTAAAGATGTGTAATACTTGAGCTGTGTACAATCGTCTATTGTAAAGATGTGTAATACTTGAGCTGTGTACAATCGTCTAGTGTAAAGATGTGTAATACTTGAGCTGTGTACGATCGTCTAGTGTAAACATGTGTAAAATTAATAGCGTCATGTTATTAAACGAATTAAGGGGGGTCAAAGGCTTGTTTTATCTTTCTCTCCTTTTCTCTCTTTCCCTGGCTTGTATCAATTCAGCCCCATGCAGCCAACTGTTTTAAGACGTTTATCGCCATCCAGGTGTCGATTTCTTCCTGGCGAGCGATAGCGAGCCAGCATTGTATGGAGTAATCTGGCTTCGCCGGAGACATTTTTCTATCGAAAAATTTACAAATTTAGCTTACTGTCAAAACAAAAAATATATATGTTGGCTCGCTACCGCTCGCCAGGAAAATATTGACACCTGGATGGGGGTAAACATAAGAACATAAGAACATAAGAAAATGGGAGTCTGCAGAAAGCCGATTGGCCTAAGCAAGGCAGATCCCTGTCCCACACAACCCCAATTCATTACAAAGCCCAATTATAGGCTTCACACTCTAATACCCTGAGGATCATCTTACCAAAACGGTTAGAGATTAACGCAGGATTATGGAGGTCTGCAGAGCGCTGATTGGCCCAACCCGGCTGATCCCGCTTCACACCCAACCCTTCTCGTCCATATGCTTATCCAATTTTATCTTAAAGCTCCCTACAGTTTTAGATCCCACTATAGCACTTGGTACTCCATTCCACCCGTCTACAACTCTGTTACCAAACCAATACTTGCTTATATCTTTTCTGAAACGAAATTTATCTAATTTGAAACCATTGGTACGAGTTCTTTCGCTATCACTGAGCTTTAGTACATTTGCCATGTCCCCTTTGTTAATCCCACTAACCCACTTGAACACCTCTATCATATCCCCTCTAACTCTGCGTCTCTCTAACGAATGTAAACCTAATTTCTTCAACCTTTCTTCATACGAAAGATTTCTAATATTATGGATCATTTTTGTCATTCTACGCTGTACTCTCTCCAATGAATCTATGTCCATTCTGTAATAAGGACACCAAAATTGGACAGCATAATCCATATGGGGTCTCACTAATGACAAGTAAAGTTTTAAGATAACATCAGCAGTTCTGTTACTCACACTCCTAGAGATGAACCCGAGAATCCTGTTTGCCTTATAACGAACGCTTATACACTGTTTTCTAGGTTTCAAATCATTGCTAACAAACACACCTAGATCTTTCTCGCAGTCTGAATTTTCTAATTCTAAATTAGCTAGTTTATATTTAACATTTGTTTGCATCTTCCCTATCTTTAATACCTTGCATTTGTCAATGTTAAACTTCATCTGCCAATTTACTGACCATTCATGTAAGGTATCTAGATCCCTTTGGAGGCACTCTATATCGCTATCTGAATCAATTGATCTCCCTATTTTAGTATCGTCTGCGAATTTACTTATCCTACTAGTTATACCTAAATCTAGGTCATTTATGTATATAAGAAACAACAGGGGACCTAATACCGATCCCTGGGGGACACCACTTTTGACTGCTCCCCATTCTGACTTGGTACCATTTATGCTGACTCTCTGCTTCCTACCAATTAGCCATGACCTAATCCATCCTAACAACGCCCCACCTATTCCATGTGCCTCAACCTTTCTCATCAATCTCTCATGAGGGACTCTGTCGAA
The DNA here is from genome assembly GCA_032716605.1 of Paralithodes platypus. Taxonomy (NCBI): domain Eukaryota; kingdom Metazoa; phylum Arthropoda; class Malacostraca; order Decapoda; family Lithodidae; genus Paralithodes; species Paralithodes platypus. Next base: position 12,521,750 of record CM064519.1, on the reverse strand, counting down.
AGCTTTACTGAAATCTAAATATATAATATCATATGACTTGTCATTATCTACTGCTTCATATACCTCTGAGAAAAAACTAAGCAAATTAGTAAGGCAAGACCGTCCCTGAGTGAATCCATGCTGAGAAGAATTGATTAAGTTAAATGTTTCTAAGTGGTTTCTCATTTTCCTAGCAATAATTGACTCTAGTAGTTTTCCTATGATTGAAGTGAGACTAATGGGACGGTAATTGGATGCTATTGATTTATCACCTTTTTTGAAGATCGGAACTACATTTGCAAGCTTCCAAGCTTCTGGAACTATACCTGTTTCTAATGACTTGTTAAATAGAAATGTTAATGGATAACTTAACTCATCTCTGCATTCTTTTAATACTCTAGCATATACCTCATCAGGACCAGGCGATTTATGAGGTTTCAGTCTGTCAATTTCCTTAACCACATCATTTCTACTTATAGTAACCGTACTTAACCTATTTTCTATACTATCGCTGTATACCTTACGGACTTCTGGAAACTGTGCCAAATTTTCATTAGTGAAAACGGAAAGAAATTGACTATTTAATGTACTGCACATTTCTAAATCACTTTCTGTCAATTTTCCTATCGAAGTTTTAAGGGGACCAATTACATCTCTAACCTTGGATTTATATAGTTGGTAAAAAGCTTTAGGATTATTTTTTGAATCATTGGCAACCTTAATTTCATAATTTCTTTTTTCTTTACTAATATCCTTTTTTACCTGTCGTGATAGATTCTGATAGTAAGCAAGTAGGTGAATTTCGCCTTTTTTAATTTTTCTATATATTCCTCTTTTTTCCTAGAAGATCTAATAGTCTATTATTCATCCATTTTGGTTGGTTCTGTGTTGATCTAAATTTTCTTTTGGGGATATATTTATTTTGCGCATTGAATACTGACTTGATAAAATTATCGTATGTATCTACCAAGTTTGACGTCTCCTCCTGACTTAAGATGACAGGTGCCTGAGAAAGGATACACTCATTTGGACACCTGGATCGACTTAATTTTTTGACCATAGGGTCCGCTAACAGGGCTTCTCTTAACCCACCATAATTGGCTTTTCTGAAGTCAGGTATTAATGTTGTATTCTCTCTGATATTACCTTTCCATTGTATATTAAAATACACAGAATTGTGATCACTATTTCCTAGGTGGTCCCCGATTTCTACACTAAACGTCTTCAAACAGTAGGCTGAATGGGGCCGAATGGATACAAGCCAAAGAGAGAGAGAGAGAAAGAGAAAAAAAGCGAGGTGGGCTCCCTTAATAAAGTAGATAACTCGTGGTCTGTTTGAAGAGGTTACGATATGATTTCCATGTGTCGGTGTGGGTAAGGTGAGTGGCGGCGGCGTGGCAGACTACAGTAAGGTGGCCAAGTATAGGTGTGACATCATGGGCCACACTCGGCAGGTGTTGCTGACATGGTGTAGAAATAATCATAACGCCAGATATCACAAAACTTTGGGGAAGGTGATATATATATATATATATATATATATATATATATATATATATATATATATATATATATATATATATATATATATATATATATATATATATATATATATATATATATATATATATATATATATATAAGTGTGTTGATTTTCGGTGTGAGCGTCCTGGGTTCGAATCCCCGGAATTACATTAATCGAGTTTAAGAGTAAAGTTGGTTAGTGGAGAGAACATAATATATATATATATATATATATATATATATATATATATATATATATATATATATATATATATATATATATATATATATATATATATATATATATATACTGTATATATACAGTATATACTGTATATATATTTTCTTTAAATTTGTTTTTTATTTTTGTGTGTGAGAGTGATGGGTGCTAGTTGGAAGGAAATGGAACTTAAATATATATACTGAAGAGGTTAATAGAAGTCTGACATTACATACATTACAACGCGGTTTGTTTTTGTGAGCTTTACAGGAATGGGAGTTGGAGAGAAGCATGGGTAAAAATCGGGATGAAGTATGAATGGGAGATGAGGCAGAGCATGTGTGGGAGTGGGGGGGGGGGGGGGAGATAGTTTTACACATTTATTTTGTAGGAGGGTCTTGGGCTGGTGTTTTTTAAGCTTGATGAAGGTCTAGGGAGGAAACTAATAAAACAAAATATAAAAATACATATATGAGCAAATAAAAACGACCCATCTCCCCTTAACGATGACGCCATACATTGATTACGAGCGAGTTGGAACATGCTTGGGATATGGAGTTGAACGTGGGTGAAGGTTAAAATAGGACATGAGTTCATAATATAGGGCTGAGCATGGGAGAGGGGCGTGGTGGGCAACATAGGTGAGTCAGTGGAATATGAGGGAGAGATAGGGTGAGGCAGGCATGTGGGAGATAGTATAAAGAGTATGAGGGGAGGGCAAGAAT